>PVIU01015465.1:0-48238 GCA_004026605.1 Ondatra zibethicus
GCAAAGAGGTTTGGGGTTTTTTTTTTTTTTTTTTTACACTTTCCACAGTAGTGGGTGGGTGATGCATTGGGGGTTGGGATGAACCTTAATAGAATCTTTTAATCATCCCATGGAGTCAGGTTTTTGAGGTGTTGAAGAAAGATGGATTAGATTACAGTGGGAGGCCCTCATCAGAAATAGTGATAGAATGTCAAAGTAGACAGGCTGTCCCAGCAAGGAAAAGGAAGACTTAAGTAGAAATGTGTTTTGCTTATAAGCTTTTAAAAAGATTTTCAAACATTTGTTTTACTTGTATGTGTGTGAGGGAGAAGATAGCTTTGAGGAGTCCCTTTTCCCTGCCATTTGGGTCCCAGAGGTTGGACTCGTGGTCAGACTTGATGGCCACCTTTAGCTGCTGAGCTGTTGCCAGCATACTCTTATTTGTGTGTGTGTTGGTGGGAAGAAGTGATGGGATCAGCTGCACAGAATGATTTGGTTTAGACTCTGCTTTGGTTCTGATGGTGCAAGGATCAAACCCAAGGCTTACTAGGCAAGTGTCACATCGCTGAGCTGGATTAAAACAATTTTTTGAAGGTGGAACCTGAAATCCCAGCTGGTCTGAGACCTGCTGTATAATCAAGGAAGACCTTGGACTTGTGACCCTCTGCCTCAGCCCCATGGTGCGCTTACAGGCATGCACCGACGCACCTTGTTTTAGGGCTCTTCTTATGAGGGCAGATTTCAGGTTGGTTTACATTGTAGAAACCAGTTTCTCAGATGCCCGGAACGTCAGCTGTGCTAGTTCAGCATCCTCACTTGTCTTCTGACCACTGAGAACCCTCAGTTTTGGCTGGTGTATCTTGTTCTGGGTGCTGGCTCTTCTGTGCTTGGCTTGATGATTACGGTTTTGTTTTGTTTTTTTAATTGTGTTGAGGATTGAACCCAGGACTTTGTGTGTGCTGGCAAGAGCCCTACCACTGAGTTATGTCCCTGCCATAAAAATTAATTTTTAAGACAGAGTCTTTTGTAGTCTAGGCTGGACTCGAAGTCCTTAAGCTGAAAGTGGCCTTAAGCTCCTGATCCTCCTGTATCTACATTCTAAGTATTGAGTTTACAGGCATGTGCCATCAGGTCCAACTTTTTTTTGCCTTTTAACTTTCATTATCTGTGTGTGATGTGTATGTGCAAGTGTGGGCATCAGCATGTGATAGCGTGCATAATGAGGTTCTTTTCACTTTGGGAGTTGGTTCTTTCCTTTTCCATGGGTTCCAGGCATCAAACTTATGTCAGGCTTGCACGTTAAGCCCTTTCACCTACTGAGCCATCTTACCCATCCTAAATCTATTTATTTATTTTGTTTTTTTCAGACAGGGTTTCTCTGTAGCTTTGGAGCCTGTCCTCCTAAATTTATTTTTAAGTGTTAAGTTTAACCTCCTTTAGTGTTACAACAAATTACAAATTATACTTGTCCTAGAATTAGTAGTGTCGGTAAACTACGCTTGCCTAGAAACTGACACTCTGAGATTTTGGTAACATTTTTAGCTTTGTGCATTTGTTGACTCCTGCCCCAGGTTCTGCCCACAGGGACACCTGGAGATGACTGAATTATCATTCCCACCACAAGCTCTGGTCTTCTACTCAGAGCTTCTTAAGAATGTATTTACAGCTAGGTGGTGGTGGCACCCACCTTTAATCCCAGCACTCAGGAGGCAGAGGCAGACGGATCTCTGAATTTGAGGCCAGCCTGGTCTACAAAGTGAGTTCCAGGACAGCCAGAGCTACACAATGAAACCCTGATTCAAAAACAAACAAACCACAAGAGTGTACATACTCTCCAAGGATGTGGACACCTCTATATTACATAGACTCACTGGAGGGCATCAGACAGGGCACCACACTGGGTAGATGAATGGGCTGTGACTCAGGCTGGGTATCCTTTTTCTGCCCAAAGACTATGTGACCATTGGGAAGCCCTTCTGGTCTTGGTGTCTTCATGTGTAGAACAGATGGCTAATATCTACCATACAGAGTTGTGGGGGGAGATTCTGGGGCACCTACTGCCTCTGTGAAGAACACCATTCTCTTGCTTTTGCTTCAGTGGTGTTTGGAATTCTGAGATCCTGGCTTCTCCACCTACATGGTAGCCACTTCCTTTACTCTGGGACAGGAGTGAGGAAGACACTCCCACCAGCCTTCTTACAGACTTTGGGGTAGCAGGTTGACCCTGGCAATACAGTTTTGTTTTTGTGTAACTTCTAGCACCAACAAAGCAGTTAACTTGCAAAACCCCAGAAGTTTGCCTTCATTTTGGGGGTTCCCAGTGGAGTTCATGGTGGTCACACAAGGCTGCTTTTTAGATGCATTTGTGGGAAGTAGAAAGCGCCTTAGCTGCTCTGTGTTTGTCCTGCTGTGTGAGCTGTAGAGCCTTGCTCTTGCCACTTCCTGCACTTCCGCCTGACCTCCACAGGAGGGAAGCAGGAGCCCAGGCCCGGCTAAGCTCCTGCTGAGCTGCTGATGCACTTAGCTGTTTGCTCAGCTGCCACATCCAGGTCTAGTCTTTACTGAATCATTTGCATAGCCTTACCTGGGGAATGGGGTTCCCCAGGCTTCCTGTTAGCTTTCTTGGGAGGCAGGGTCCAGGAAATCTGTTGCCCGGGAGAAAAATATTGCCCCCTTGATTTTTAGTTGGCTCTTGGATGCTCTCATTTATTCTCCTACAGGCTCAGTTTTGTCTCTAAATAGGGGTGCCTGTCTAAGAGGTAACTTGTTATTCCTTTATCAAGAGGACCAGTCTCACTGAGACAGAACGTAATGAGGGCACTGGAGGGGGGAGTAGGGGGCGGGCTTAAATTTGGAGCAAAGGAAAAGACTTTTTTGTTTTCTGATACAATGTTAATCTCTACCTCAGTTTGAAGGCTTGGCCTGTCTGGGCCTTTGTAGAAAACACATAGAATTAGTTATTTTCAAATTTATACAGAAAATAGACCAAAGATAACTAGCTGCTCTGATGAATATTGTTGATAGGTTAAAAAAATAGTTCCTGAAATTTTATGACCGCCTGTCCCGTGTAGCCCTTTCCCAGGGTTTGGGTTTCAGGGAAAGCAGAGCATCTAGTACAGCTGCAGTTGCCTCTCCTAGCGAAGGCTTGTGTCTGAGAGACACTGCAGACACTGGCTGTGCCTGTGTACCTTACGCTTCCTGAGAGTGGGGGTACACTGCAACTGGACGCGGGCTGGCAGAGGTAGGCACAGTGGTGGAGGGATCAGGAAGTGGGGGGTGGAACTGGGGTGGAGACCTATGGGAGGGCAAGGTGGGTGAGGGAGAGAAGAGTGTGTGTCCATCAGGAGCATGGGTAGGAGAAGGGGGATATCCACTTTGGAGGTTGAGTGGCAGGGAGCCTTTGTTCAAAGCTCCTGGCAGAACTGAGGCGTCCAGGGTCTGAAGTGAGGCTGCAGCAAAGAGCCCATGAGTTCCATTCCCAGGTTTGTGTGTCTTGTTCAGGTGTCCAGGGATTTGGTCTGGGAACCTGGAGGTTTGGTTCAGCTGACCAGGGGTAACCTTGGTCGGAAGTCCTTGAACCCTGTTCAGAAGCCCAGGGCCAGGAGTTCCAGCTACAACACTGAAGTTCGTCTCCAGCCATCCAGAAGTCCTGTTTGGGAGCTTGTTTAGTGTGAGGAGTTGGGAGGTCCTGCTTGGGACAGCTGTGCTGGGCAGGGCCCGCCTGACGCAGAGGGTGGGACCTTCTACTAGCAGCAGGAAGCGCACCTTTCCTCTCAGCAGTTGGTGCAAGCTCAGGAAGATGGCCTTGGGATCCTTGTGAGCTGTGGTCCTGCCCTGTGGGGGAAGCTGAGGGCAGAGGACGGGCCTGAGGCCAGAGAGCAGGCCCACGTACCAGGCCTCTCTTGACTAAGGAGAAAAAGGTCATTGCCAGCAGCCAGGTATTATGTTTGGGAGGCAGCACTCCTTATAGGCCAGCCCTTTTTACACTGAAGGTACCCAGAATCTCTTGTCTCCCACAAGTCTTTAGAGGGACTAAGTAACGGTAGTTTTTAGAGGTCTCTTGCCTGCGGACTTACCTGGGTCCCTAGGAGGCCCTGCAGGGCTCCCAAGAGGAGGCGAACCTGCCCGGAAAGCTGTCCCAGGAGGGAAGAGAGGCAGGAGGGTTCCAGCTGTCCTCGCGCTGCCATCACTCCCTCCAGGAGAAGGGTAGCTGCTCCTAGAATGTCCTGTGCCTTGGTCTGTTCCTGGAAAACAAGAGAAGTGGTCTGCTTCAGAAACGTGCTAATAATGGGTGGGGAGCCCATAGGAGTAGCCAGGGGGATGAATCATAGAGAGCTGAGAATTGGACAGGATGAGGGTCCCACCCATCACAGGAATTCCTTCGCAGTCTCCTAACAACTGGTCATTGGCCTCTGCTTCAGTAACTCCAGTGTCCATCAACCTAGCCTGGTCTTGCGTGGACTTCTGGTCAGAAAGCCACCCTACCTGCGTGCAGCTTTTAGCTCTAGGCTGTGGCGCTGCAAGTCTGTTCTTTCTGCTACAGAACTGCTGTGCCATTTCTAAGCTAAACGTAGCAACAAGACTGTCACAGTAACCATGAAGAGGACGGGAAGGGACTTAACAAATGGCAAAGCTGGGTCTGATGCCACATGCCTGTAATCCTAGCACTTAGGGGTGCTGACACAGGAGGCTCACAAGTTCAGGGCCAGACCGGAATACATAGTGAGACCCTGTCATGAACACAGAGCTAGAGCTGTGGTCCATAGTGCCATCCTCCTTCTCCAGACCCAGGACCCCTAGGAGACCTGAAAAGGAAGCACATTCTATGGAGGAGTACAGGCATGTGCCATCTGGCTTAATTTTGCTTTTTTTTTTTTTTTTTTTTCTTGAGACAAGGTCTCACTGTATAGCCTAAGCTAGCCTGCTGCTCATCTTTCTACCCCACCCTCAGAGCTGCTGGGATTTCTAGTTTGTATTGTCATGCCCAGCAAAGGGTTTGAATCTTGACTTTGCCTATATTTTAGTGATACTTTCTGCTTTGTGTCACCTGTGGGCAGTAGCTCAGACTTCCTTCATGCCAACTAAGAAGATTGTGGTGCCATCGAGATGGCTCAGAGGGTAAAGATGCTTGTGGCCAAGCTTGATGACCTGACTTCAGTCTCTGGGACTTACACAGTAGAAGGAGAGAATGACTCTTGCAGATTGTCCTCTGACCCCCTTATGTACACCATGGCATGACCCCACCATATTTTTAAATAAATGGATTTAAAAAATAAGATTGAAAGCCCGTTGGTGGTGGAGCATGCCTTTAATCCCAGCTCTTGGGAGGCAGAGGCAGGCAGATCTCTGTGAGTTCAAGGCCAGCCTGGTCTACAAGAGCTAGTTCCAGGACAGGCTCCAAAGCTACAGAGAAACCTTGTCTCAAAAACAAACAAACAAAAACAAAACAAAAGATTGAAGCCGGGCACTGGTGGTGCATGTCTTTAATCCCAGCACTCGGGAGGCAGAGGCAGGTGGATCTCTGTGAGTTCAAGGCCAGCCTGGTCTACAAGAGCTAGTTCCAGGACAGGCTCCAAAGCTACAGAGAAACCCTGTCTTGAAAAACAAAATAATCATCATATTGAACAAGAATAAGAATAGGTCAAAGGTTAGAGACTCCTAACTGGCTTTTTATGGTATTAAGTTTCAAATCTATTTAGCACACACTGTATACACACACACACACACACACATTTTGAGATAGAGTCTCATCTCATCCCTAGATGGCCTTGAACTCAACAGAGATCTGTTTGTCACTGTCTCCTGAGTGCTGAGATTGAAGGCATGAGCCACCAGCCAAGCCTATTTGATATATTGGTCAGAAATATGTCATCATTTCCTCAAGATCTCGTCACTGGTGACTGTAAATTGGGTTAAGGTGCCCAAGTTGAAGGTGAGACTTTTAGGGAACTCAAGAATTTTAGGAGGCTAGAGAGAGATGGATCAGTAGTTAAGAGTACTTGCTGCTTTTCCAGATGACCCAGGTTCAATTACTAGCATGCAGGCAAAACACCTATACAGATTAAAAACAAAAATACCGTGGGAGAATAGTAGGGATCTGATGATGACAGGGTTTAGGGAGGTTTCTCTCCCATCCCCCCTTTTTTCTCTATTTTTGAGATGGGAGCCTCAGTCTAGCCCAGGCTGGCCTGGACTCATAGTACCTCCGAGGCTGGCCTTAGACTCAAGGCAAGCATCCTACACCTTGCATGTGTGAAGGAAGCAGTCATGGATGCACTTACCGTCTGGGCTTTCCATTCTCCCAGGCTGAAGTCCACAGCAGGCAGCAGGACAGGTGTAGACAGAGGGTTGATGTCAGGGCACTGACTCTGTGAAGAAAGATGGGTAGGGAGGAAAGAAGCTAAAACAGCGAGCAGGATGGTGGCCCGTGTCTAGGTGGTCTCCCTTAGTACCATACTCATGCTAGAGCCTTTAAAGGACTCTAGTGCTAATCACAGCCCTTGCCAGGGAGGGACCAGGACACTGTGGCCTTGCCAAAGACAATACTGGAGTGAGAGGAAGCGAAAGAGTGAGTACCTTATCAGTTAGGTGGAGAGGAGGCCTAGTGCTTGGGATGCTCACCAGTCGGCTGTGAAGGAGATGGGAATCACGAAGCAGTTTATTTAGGAGTCGGGGGTCACAGGCAGGAGGAGCTGGGCTGGACAGAGTTATTCTTGCAGTAAGGAGAAGCATGGCCACCAGGAGCAAATCTTAGACGAGGAGAAGTCAAGTTGAAGGGTCCGTAAAGAGAAAATCACTCTTAGGTGGTGACTCAGGGATTCCCATTTGAAACCTAAGGGTCTGCTGTCCAGACGAACCCCTTTTCTTGGGAGCCTGGGTTTCCCAGCCCTCCGCTTCTGTAGCACTGTCCGCACCTCTTACCGCACCAAGCCATTCTTGAACTTGTTCCTAGCTCCCCGAGTGTTTTCTTACCAGTCAGCTCCATTCTGGCTAGGGTGTCTGGCTGGAGTGGCTCCCTGAATGGGGCCTCTCCCCTGAATCTTTCCTGGGGCCATGGAGGCGGCTTGAGCTCTTATACTTCTGTGCAGAGTGGTGTGGGGCACAGGTGGGCCAAGGAAGCTATACTGAAAAATGACAGAGATAGTGAATCTTTCAAGTTTCAAAGAAAAGACTGCTTGGCATGGGGAAACACATGCTCTGAGCTACTGGCTGGCCAGGACCAGAGCTGTTAGCGCTCCATCTGCTCCCATGTTTTCTTGTGACTGAAACATATAGTATCTCCTCTTTGTGAAGGCTCTTTGGTGATTCTGATATGGTTTTGCTTCCCCGTCTGCCAATTGTTGCCCTGCTGAGTGCAGCAAGACATGACAGACACACACATATCTTTTTTTTTTTTTTGCTTCTTTGTTTGCTTGTTTGTTTGTTGTATTTTTTGAGACAGGGTTTCTCTGTAGCTTTGGAGTCTGTCCTGGAACTCACAGAGATCCGCCTGTCTCTGCCTTCTGAGTGCTGGTATTAAAGGCATGTGCCACCACACATATGTATACACATATCTTAGTTGGGCTCAAATTCTGTGCAACACTGGTTGTTAGTGGGTGAGAATGTGGGATGGGAATAAAGAACGGAAGTGTTGTGCAAATCTGGAGAAGAGTTAAAAAATGGGTTATCAGCTAAAAAGAGGAAGTGGCAGATGAGTACATGTGTTGAAGGACAGCCATAGTGTTGGAAGTGGGGCTGAGGCGGGAGAGTGGATAAACATATAACGGACCACCAGAAACAATAATTAAGAGAGACACTAGCTTCTCATTCTTTCCCTATTCACCCCACAAATAAAACCTGGGCCTCTTGTTTGGACTTCCAAGTTCTGAAATGCCCCATTATTCAAATCAAAGGGCCAGCAGTACTAGGACTTCCTTCCTGAGGCAAGTGGCCCAGGATGAGGCACTGAGAGCAAAATGCCACCTATCCCGCATGGCTTATCTCACCTTAGACACTTGCCAATGCATCCATCTCAGCTGCACCTGCCTCCCCGCCCCCTCCAGATCCCTTCCAGTTCCTTCATAGAGCCCCCCCCCCACTTTTCACAAGTTGAGTAAAGAGGCCTGCACCTGATTCAATATTGGGATCTCCTGTAGGTCTGTCAACACGCGCAAGCCCTCCTCCCATTACCCTCTTCTTGTGCCTTGGCTCACCTGACCCAGCTTTCCCAGTCCCAGGATTCAGAACCTTAAGCTAACTTGAATGACCATATGGGAATGGGGATTAGGATTATGTCGTTCTCTAGCCTGACACACACTTCCTTTCTTATTTTCTCATGGACCTGAGGCAGCCAGGACTATTCTGAATTCAACTAAGTCTGTGAATAGTCCCTCATAAACCAGTACCCAACCCCCTTCCCCCCCCCATCCCGCTCCTCCCATTCTGGGAAGGCTCCACTCTTCTTGACAAAGGTCAGTGCCTGTAGGTTCCAGTTTGCCTGCCCCTCCCCCAGCTAAGAGCTCAGTTCTTTTTTGTTCTTCATACCATACCCTCACTTAACCCCAAACTGTGCTTGTCACTCACCGGGTGGAGAAGGGCTCCAGGACCAAGGTGCACAGCAGGCAGCACTCTGGGGAGCAGGTAGGTAGGAAGACACTCGTTGGGGCACAGCCCCTCCTCTGCAGTAGGGTCACAAGCCTGCCCAGGCCACTTCCACCCAATCAGAAAGCTGTGAGCCACCAAACCCTGGTGAAGGCCCCGGAAATGACGAGTTCTTTTCCTACCTACTGGACCTGGAGCCCCTGCCTGGACCATGGTCCATGAATTGAGCCCAGCTCCTCCACCCACACACACTCCAGTGAGGATTTACATAGGGGGAGCTGTCTCATGTCCTAGGGACCTGGGACCTTGGGATCTGGATGAGGGTTTAGTCCAGGAGCAATCTGGCAGAATACATTTGTCTATGGGAAAGAGAGGTCTTGTTTTAGATTGATGGAGTCTCAGTTCCTAGCTCTCCAAATTTCTTTTCCCTGAACGGTATACCTGCTGCCGAAATCCAACAGCACCTTAGGTTTCTTGGCATTTCTCTTCCTCAGCTGACAATTTAGGTGTTGCCTGTGTTAGAGAATGATGATCATGTTATAGGAAAGAAGCTATGGGCAGTTTGAGGGAGCTGGGCAGTGAAGGGGTATGTGTTTGGTTAAGACTGGGCCCAAAGCACACCTTTAATCCTAGCACTTGGGAGGCAGAGGCAGGTGGATCTCTGTGAGTTTGAGGTTAGCCTGGTTTACCTAGTGAGTTCCAAGCCAGCCATGGCTACATACTTAGAATCTGTCTAAAAAAGAAAGAAAAACAGATAGATTGACTGGACTCAGGTGCCTTTCTTTTTACTGGGGGAACAGGGACCTGGCTATCTAAACACAGTGCTGTGTGCAGGCCTGCCCTTGATTGCCCAATGGCCCTCTTCCATTCCTACCACTATACATGTGACAAGAGAAATAACCAGCCCCATCTGTCCCTGTCTCAGGAAAGACAGCTGCTGAGCCTCCCCCACAATAACTCTCTGCTGGCTCCTCTCTTTCTTCCTTTGGCCCTGGCCCTAGCTCCTGTGCTTTCTCCTCTGTCCCTGTCTCCCCATAGTCTCTGTCCTCAGGGATCTCCTGGCCTGACCTTGCGCTCTCTCCCTTGTTCTTCCTCGGCCTGTCTCCTGTGCCTACTCTGAGGATGGGCTGTCTACTAAGGAGTATGGCCCAGATCCCGGAAATTTCTAGTTCAATAAGAAGAGATGCCTCCTAAGATTAAGAAGCCTGATGCTGGGAATAGTGGGAAGAATGGGGGTGGAGGAGATGGGGAGGCAGGACTAGAGAAGCAGGACAAAGGAGGTTGGGGATGAACTGGAGAGGAAGAGGGTGGTCCCTTGGATAAAGAAAGGGTGAGAAAGCCAGGTGATGGTTGGATGGACTTGTGAACAGGTTATAAGGCGGAGGTTATTACTCCGCTGGGTGTAGGGAGGACTTTTTGATTCTTACTTGGTCCCTAAACCTGGGAACTCCAGAAAGGCCCTAGAAGAGAACTAGGAATATAGCCAGAGTGAAAGGAGGAAGGTGCCGTGGGTCTTAGGAAGATCATTGTCCTTTTCCAAGACAAGTCCTCATCTTCCAGCGGCCCATCCTGCCCATGACTGGCACAGGCCGGAGGCCCAGCGTCTGCCCTTTCACTAGCCCGAGGCTCCGGTCTTGAGATGGACACCACCTCCTGGTCTGGCCACAGGGGTGGCCGCAAGGAGTGTGTGTGGGGGTGTCGAAGCCCGCCTCTCCTCCCCCTCTTTGCGCCCCCTGGTTCCTCCCTTCCCCCTGCCCATTCCGCTCCCCCCTCCTCCAGTCCCTCCCTCCTCCCCTGCCGGGTCCCAGCCTGCCCCCCTCCCCCACTCGCGAGCCGGCCGCTGCTGCTGGGCCGGACCCCCCGGGCTCAGCCGGGCTCCTTGCGGAGCCGCCGCCGCGCCCCGTTTGCTTAGGAGGAGGCCCCGGGCCGGGACTCCTGGCGCGGGCATAAAACGGGCCGGAGCCGGCGCCTAGGGCACTAGAGCGGCGTACGGCCCGGGTCAGCGCCCAGCCGCCCGCGCTCTCCCGCCCCGCCCAGCTGGGAGCGGACTCGGCGACTGCGAGACGAGCCCCTCGCCACTGCCCCCCTCCTGGCCCCGGCCCCCTCCCGCTGGCCCGCCTCTGGTCCTGCCCTACTCCCTCTCCTGCTCCCTCCTCCCGCCCGCCTCCCCAGCTGTCCGCTCCGCGTCATGCCGAGCCTCCCGGCCCCGCCGGCCCCGCGGCTGCTCCTCGGGCTGCTGCTCCTCGGCTCGCGGCCGGCCGGTGGCACTGGCCCGGAGCCCCCCGCTCTGCCCATCCGTTCCGAGAAGGAGCCGCTGCCTGTTCGGGGAGCGGCAGGTAGGTGGGCGCCAGGGGGAGGCTCGGGCGGGGAGTCTGGCTCGGGGCAAGTCTGCACCCACCGGGAGAGGGCCCCTGGCGCAGGTGGCTTGACGCAGCGGGAGAGCGGGAGGGGTAAGCAGAGGCGGCAGGGCGCACGGTGCCAAGGGACCCAGGGCCTGGCGGGCAGAACCCGGAGCAGGCATTACGGCACGAGCAACCGGACAGCGGCCGCCAGCCAAGCCCGTCCCCACAGGCTGCTCCTTCGGCGGGAAGGTCTATGCCTTGGACGAGACGTGGCACCCGGACCTGGGGGAGCCTTTTGGGGTGATGCGCTGCGTGCTGTGCGCCTGTGAAGCGGTGAGTGGATACCGCAGCTGCCCGTCCTACCCTAGAGGGTAGCGGAACGCTGGCGTCCTAAGCCTTAGAGATGCTCAGGGGAAGGCTGGTCCTCAAATCCGGGGAAACCCCTTTCAAGTCTGCGGTGTTGACAGTTATTGATCGCCCACTATGTGACTGGCTTTTAGCCAACTTCCCCCCTCCCATTACAACCTTGCTAGATAAATGGCATTATTAACCTTACTTTGCAGGCAGGGACGTCAAGGCTCAGAGAAGTTAAGAAACTTGTCCAGGGTCATGTAACTTTTTAAATAGCAGAGTTGACTGATTCCAGCAGAGGATCTTATCCTGGCGTCTGATGGTTGCACGTTACACTCACTTAATTTCCCTGTGTTCTCTGCCATCAGCCTCAGTGGGCTCGCCGTGGGAGGGGCCCTGGCAGGGTCAGCTGCAAGAACATCAAACCCCAGTGCCCCACCCTGGCCTGCAGGCAGCCGCGCCAGCTGCCAGGACACTGCTGCCAGACCTGCCCGCAGGGTGAGGCCCGCTGTGCCCTGTGTTAGGGAGGGTGGAAGGCTCAACATTAGGTTCTGTAGGGCTTGGATCGCGGAAGAGAATTGGTGCTCCTGGTACCCTGATGAAGTGAGTGGTCTTACTCCTTACTCCCGTCACAGAGCGCAGCACTCTAGATCGCCAGCCAGCTGGCCTAGTCTTCGAGTATCCAAGGGACCCAGAGCACCGCAGTTACAGCGATCGAGGGGAACCCGGTGCTGGAGAGCGGACACGTGCTGATGGCCACACGGGTAGGTTGGGGTGAAGGGGGACCTGACGAAGTCTGGGGCCAGTAGCAAGGGTTGGCAGTACTCAGGCCATCTTCTCTTCTCACAGACTTTGTGGCGCTGCTGACAGGACCGAGGTCGCAGGCGGTAGCTCGTGCTCGAGTCTCTCTGCAGCGCTCAAGTCTTCGTTTCTCTATCTCCTACCAGCGGTGAGACCGGGGAAAGAGCAGCGGCTTAGAGCAGTTAATGCGGGGCAGGAAAGGGAACCTGTAGGTTCAGGATCCAGTCTCACTGGACCTTTCTTCACAGGCTGGACCGCCCCAGCAGGGTTCGGTTCACAGATCCCACAGGCAACATCCTGTTTGAACACCCTGCTGCCCCCACCCAGGATGGCCTGGTGAGATGATGCCACTTATGAGTGCTTATCCAAAATGGGCACTTGCTGAGAGCATGCTTTGCATTGCCTCCTTTGGTTCTCACAACAGCCCAGTGGGAGAAAGGCCCTGACATTATGATGCCCATTTTACAGAGGAGGGAACTGAGGCTCAGAATAGCAGAATGTGATTTGTTCAAGGTCATTTGGCTAGAAAGTGGTAAGCCAGGACTTAAACTCAAGGATCCTGGGTCCTTCTTAGGAGGGTCTGGGGTCTCCCTTGCATAATCCTCCCTCATCAGGTCTCTTAGCTGGCTTGTCCTGCATACTGACTCTAGACTTTCTTGTCTCTCTGCTCTAGGTTTGTGGGGTGTGGCGGGTAGTGCCTCGACTATCTCTGAGGCTCCTGAGGGCAGAACAGCTGCATGTAGCTCTTGTGACAGCCACTCATCCTTCAGGAGAAGTCTGGGGGCCTCTCATGTGGCAAGGGGCTCTGGCTGCAGGTAGGGGAGTGAGCAGTTCTCAGCTATAAAGGGCTATGCCTTCTCTATCAGGGCGGGTGGGCTCAAGAGAGGATTTTCTGATGGCTGTCCTGATCCTCCATTCCTCAGAGACCTTCAGTGCTATCCTGACGCTGGAAGACCCACAGCCTCGGGGTGTGGGGGGCATAGCCCTGCTCACCCTCAGTGACACAGAAGACTCCTTACATTTTTTGCTGCTCTTCCGGGGTCTGCTAGGACCCAGGGATGGAGGTAAGCAGTGGAGAAGATGTGCATGAAATATAGGGAGGGTGCTCATCTCTCAGAAATGCTCACGTGTGCAGCCCTTGCAGGACCAGCTCAGGTTTCCCTGAAGCTTCAGATTCTCCACCAGGGACAGCCACTCCGAGAGCTCCAGGCCAACACCTCAGCACAGGTAAGGGAAGGCCTGAACCTTGCTGCCGCTTGCCCTGGCCCTTGCTGTTTGTTGCCTACCACATTCCGCTCTGTTCTCAGGGGCCAGGTTTTGCTGAGGTGCTGCCCAGCCTTACAGACCAAGAGATGGACTGGCTGGTGCTGGGGGAGTTGCAGATGGTCCTAGAGAGGGCAGGTGGGCCAGAGCTACGCATCAGTGGATACATTACTACCAGGCGAAGCTGTGATGGTGAGGCGGGGTGGGGCTTGGCATTGTGGGCACCCGCAACTCAGAGGCACAAACTCGTGCTAAAGAAGAGGCCAAAGTAGATGTGGGGGAGAGTTCCTGGGGGTTCTGGGTGTGGATGAGTTTGCTGCCACCTGTCTTGCCCCCTGCAGTCCTTCAAAGCGTCCTTTGTGGGGCTGATGCCCTGGTCCCAGTCCAGACGGGTGCTGCTGGCTCAGCCAGCTTCATTCTACTAGGAAATGGCTCCCTGATCTATCAGGTAAGAGTCAGAAGCTGTAGGAGGTAGGGAGGGCAGCAGGGCAGAGCCTTGACCAGCAGCGGGAAAGGCCCTAGGTCTTGGCTGGCAATCCATTTGCCTTCCCCCAACCCTGCCCACCAGGTGCAAGTGGTAGGTACAGGTAGCGAGGTGGTGGCCATGACACTCGAGACCAAGCCTCAGCGGAAGAACCAGCGCACTGTCCTGTGCCACATGGCTGGACTCCAGCTGGGAGGACACATGGTGAGGGCCCCAGGCAGAGTTGTGCCAGGGCTGCCAATACATGGGCTGCGGGAAGCCAGGTTGGTTGAATAGGGGTGTGCAGTGTTGTTCACACACTCATGGGCTCTCTCAATGAGTCCTTATTCATTTGACACATTTTAGCAAAGCTTAGGCTGGGACCCTGCCCTCATCCTCAGCAAGCTCACAGTTAACTAGAAGACACCAGGCAGGGAGAACAGTGGCATAGGTGGGGTGCTACTCTGGAGTCTTTTGTGTTGGGCATTGCACTGGTTGCTTTATTTATGTATTTTTTGACCCACAGTACCCTTCCATAGATGAGGAAGTAAGGACTAAATGCTAAGGGTTGCTGTATGGCTAGGAAGTGGCAGAGGAGGGCCTTGAAACTTGACCTGTGAGATTCTTGTCCGGCATTATTGGCATGAGGAAGGATATATGCGTGCCGTGGAGGCACAAAACACAGAAAGGCCTTGGAATCTGGAAGCTGAGAGGGCTCATCCTTCTTTGATCCCTAGGCTATGGGTATCTGCTCTGGCCTGGGTGCCCGAGGGGCTCATATGCTGCTCCAGAATGAGCTGTTCCTGAATATTGGCACCAAGGACTTCCCAGATGGAGAGCTTCGGGGGCATGTGACTGCCCTGTCCTACAGCGGGCACAGTGCCCACTATGACAGTGAGTGTTTCAGGGTCCACCTGCCCTTCCGTATCCTCTGACCTGTCACCCAAGCATCTGAGGGATAGTGCCAGGGAGCCAGAGCCTCATGAGGCCTCCTCTGCCTGGTTCTTGCGGGCATTTAGAGGGGTGGGGATGCATAGGATGCTGCCACTGGCCAACCCTCCCTGTGGTCATTGTACAAGGAATCTAAGAGTTGCTGTTCCCCAGGCCCTAGGTTTATGGACAGTGCCTTTCAAGCCCCAGGGTCTGTGACGGGGTATGCTGAGAGTGAGAGCTCACTCTCCTCACCTGTCATCTCTCATCTGTTTGGATTCAGGATTGCCTGTGCCTCTGGCAGGGGCCCTAGTTTTACCCCCGGTGCAAAGTCAGGCAGCAGGTCATGCCTGGCTCTCCCTGGATACGCATTGCCACTTACACTATGAAGTGCTACTAGCTGGGCTTGGTGGCTCAGAGCAAGGCACTGTCACTGCCCACCTCCTCGGGCCTCCTGGTGTGCCAGGGCCCCAGCGACTACTGAAGGGATTCTATGGCTCAGAGGTAAGGACGTAGAGAGAAGGAGAAGCTTGGATATTTTCTGCTCTTTAGCTTGAAGGGCTGCTTGGGCTTATGGTTGAGGCGGAGAGGGCAGGCAGCCTAGTATAGAGTGGGCATGGTCTGAGGTGTCAGTCAGGCCTAGGTATAAATGGGACTCAGCCTTTGTTATGTATGCATCTTCTCTGTGTCCCCTGTCCCAAATGATCCGTAGGATAGAGGTCCTGAGTCTCTAAAGGAGTAGGTGGGATGGACCGCACCCCTGAAGTGGTGTGGGCTGCCGTAGACTTGGAGTCAGAGAGACCTGGTCTCCACCTTAGAGACCTTAATTGCTTGCCTCTGTTTCTCCACCTGCAAACTGGGGACAGTAGGCTTCACCTAAAGTGCCTTGTGGGGCTGGAGAGGTGGCTCAGCAGGGTGACTGCTCTTCTAGAGGACCCAGGTTCAGTACCCAGCACCCATATGGTAGCTTACAACCATCTGTCCCTTGGGCTCTAGGGAATCCTATGCCCTCTTCTGGCCCTCACCAGGCCAAAAATCCACATATGCATGAAATGAAATGATAGAAACCTTTCAAGTGCTTTGTTCCTGCTCCTCACTTGGTCTGTCTGCAGGCTCAGGGTGTGGTCAAAGACCTGGAGCCCGTGTTGCTGCGGCACCTGGCGCAGGGCACTGCCTCCCTGTTGATAACCACCAAGAGTAGCCCCAGAGGGGAACTACGTGGACAGGTATGTGGGGGTGGTGCAGTTGTTTGGCTCTCTGCCCCCCTAAGGTGGTAGCATTAGATTCTTGCTAACGAGAAGCACGGAGCCTCACAGGTGCGTAAGGAGGTTGGCAGCCCACCACCCTCGCTTTGCAGCTGGGATGCATACCTGAGCGAATGGTCTCTGCCTGGGCACTCCTGTCAACCACCAGCAGCGGTGGTTAGAGATGTGAGGAGGGGAAACCTCAGTTTCTCTCTCTCTTCACAGGTGCACATCGCCAGTCAGTGTGAGGTGGCAGGTCTGCGCCTGGCCTCAGAAGGAGTGCGGCTACCAGTGGCTCCAAATGGAGAGGCAGCTGCCTTGCCTATGTTGCCCGCTGGACCTGGGCCTGAAGCCCCAGTACCAGCCAAACACGGCAGTCCCGGGAGGCCCCGAGACCCTAACACATGCTTCTTCGAGGGGCAGCAGCGTCCCCACGGGGCTCGCTGGTCACCCAACTATGACCCACTCTGCTCACTCTGCACCTGCCAGGTAGGATGTCTGGGTAGGGCACAGATGACCACAGGGTCTGGGGCAAGGGGCCCAGCGCATCTTCAAAGTCTTGGCCCCTCTCTACAGAGACGAACAGTGATCTGCGATCCTGTAGTATGCCCACCACTAAGCTGCTCCCACCCGGTGCAGGCACTGGACCAGTGCTGTCCCGTGTGTCCAGGTGAATGTCCTGAAGGGGAGGAGAGGTAGTGGAGGGGCGTCCATGGGAGAGGAGTGTTCAAGGGTGGGAAGCAGGGGCCACTCTGCCTCACCCTTTCTTTGTTTCTACAGAGAAGCAACGCAACAGAGATTTTCCCGGGCTACCAAACTTGGAGCCAGGAGAGGGTGAGCTGGGAGGGTGGGGTCTGGGGCTGAGAAGATCCAAAGAAGCCCTTGGGTTAGGGCAAGGGGGCAACAGAGTGTGTGTCTGGAGGAAGCTGAGCCGCAGGGTCTAATCACACCTGGCAGTCGACGTTAGTATTTACTGGCTCTTGCTTAGGCTGGTGTGGGACTGGCCTGAGGCTTGGTTGTGGGCCCAGTTGACAAGGTCAGTACTAATGGCAGCTGGGCACTCTTCCCCACCAGGCTGCTATTTTGATGGTGACCGGAGCTGGAGGGCAGCAGGTACCCGGTGGCACCCTGTTGTGCCTCCCTTTGGCTTAATTAAGTGTGCTGTCTGCACCTGCAAGGTATGGATACATAATCTTCTCTGGTAACCCAGCTGGGTCTACAGATACAGGGAGGGGCTGCCTAGAGAGTAAAGCCCATCTTTGATGGGGGGAGGGCTCAGGATGATATTTTGATGAGTGGTCCCTTGGCTTTTTTTTTTTTTTCTGGTTTTTCAAGGCAGGGTTTCTCTGTGTAACATCCCTAGCTGTCCTGGAACTAGCTCTTGTAGACCAGGCTGGCCTTGAACTCACAGAGAGCCTCTTGCCTCTGCCTCCTGAGTGCTGGGATTAAAGGTGCGTGCCACCACTGCCTGGCTTTCCTTGGGTTTTGAGAGCAGATGTCCTGTAGGAGAGGACAAGTACACATTATGACTGTGCCAGCTTCAGGTGCCCTTTGGTGCTTTCTGAATTTCCCCAAGCTCGCCTTTCCTCTCCTGTGGACAAATATGACACACTACTATCTCATGAGGATTTAAATTCGGGTATAAAAGGCAGACTCAGGCCTCTGAGTAAAAGGCTGCACATATATTTCACTTGAGGTGGGGAAAGGAGAGAGAAGGGTTATGACTCTCTTCCTGACACCCTTTCTCAATGGATGCCTACAGGGGGCCACTGGAGAAGTGCACTGTGAGAAGGTACAGTGCCCTCGCTTGGCCTGTGCTCAGCCAATCCGTGCCAACCCCACTGACTGCTGCAAACAGTGTCCAGGTGAGAGGCTTGGGCACTGAGGCCTCATCCTTGCATTTGGGGTAGACTCTGACCTGTGTTTGGGGGTGTGTGATGGGGACAGGAGAGGAGCTTCTCATTTATTGAGCCCTGCTTATGCCTACCCTAGAACTAAAAACAGTGGAGAGGATGTGCATGCATGTAGAGTGAGGTGATGGGCTCCAGTTCTAGTGCCTCAGCCATCCATCTACCTACCCATCCATCCATCCATCCATCCATCCATCCATCCATCCATCCATCCATCCGTGCATAATCAACCTACCTAGCCATCCACCTGGCCATCCATCCATCCATTCATCCACCCACCTACCTAGCTACCTGCCACCCATCATTATCATCTATCCACCCCATCTGTAATTCATCCATCCATTCATTCATCCATCACCCATCCATCCATCATCATCATCTGTCTATACCATCTGTAATTCATTCATCCATTCATTCATCCATCTCCCATCCATTCATCTATCTCCCATCCATCCATCCATCCCCCATCCATTCATCCATCCTTCCAAATTTATTACCTATCAAGTACCAGAAACTATTAGTTGATACGGATTCAAAGAGAAGTTAAAGTTAGTTGACCCTTCTGGACTGACTTTGTCTTTTCTTTCCCAGCAGTAGGGTCAGGGGCCCAGGCCAAGGTGGGAGACCCCATGCAGGCTGATGGGCCTCGGGGGTGTCGCTTTGCTGGGCAGTGGTTCCCAGAGAATCAGAGCTGGCACCCATCAGTACCCCCCTTTGGGGAGATGAGCTGTATTACCTGCAGATGTGGAGTAAGTGGGGGACTTGCATGAGGTGGGCAGTATATACTTGGCCTGAAGCAGGGAAACCTTCTCAGGGAGATTCCTGGAGATGGCTTTTCATGAAGAGGCTGAAGACTATAGTGTCCTCTGGGGAACCTCAGTATCTCTCCATCCTGCACCAGGCAGGGGTACCCCATTGTGAGCGGGATGATTGTTCCTTGTCACTGTCCTGCGGCTCAGGGAAGGAGAGTCGGTGCTGTTCCCACTGCACAGCCCAAAGGTGTAAGTAAAGGAAGCTGGGGCAGCTGCTGTGGGCTGGCCCTATGATACCTGGGAGGAAAGGGTGCCCCCGCGGAGGTGGGAACTACAGTCTGCTTTACAAGTGCCATCCCAGCCCACCCCTCTAGGCTTGCCACTTATTGCCATTTTCTTGCAAGTGAGATTTCTGAAGGTTGGGGCAATTGAGCACTATACACTGCTTATGCAGGCAATGTGTGCTGACTCACTCAGACAATTTGAAGCAGAAATGTTCTGACGGGTCCCATGCCTTCCTCCAGGCCACCTTGCTCTTCCTCTCCTTCAATATTCACTCCCTTCTGTTTTCAGCAGCCTCTGAGACTAGAACCCTTCCAGAGCTGGACAAAGAAGCTGAAAGCTCCTAGGGAGTGTGTTCAGAAGGCCACATGACCAAGAGGATGGGCCCGAGCTGGGAGAAGGAGCGGTGCTGAGGACCTTGACTCTCCTATGGGAAGCCCAGTGCCTTTAGCGCCTCTGTTCTGCTTCTTCTCCTCCCCTACTACCTCTGGGAACCGCAACTCTACAAGGGGAAAGACTGCTGGGTCAGACCAAGGCCATATCCATGCTCGCTCCTGCCCCGTTACTCTTTTGGCCTCTGCCCCAGAAGCCTAACTCTTTTTTCTTCTGTACATAATGCCACTGGCTTATTGGGATTTTTAATTTATCCTCACTCAGCGCCAAGGGTTCCCTCACACCATTCCTGCTGCCCCTGAGCTGAGCAGAGTCATTATTAGAGATTTTTGTATTTATTAAAACGTTTTTTCAGTCTTTGGGTTTGAGGTAGGCTCTTTGTGGCCAGGGCCCTGAGTGGGCCCCAGTGGAAAAAGACCTAAAAGTAGGAGGTAAGAGGGGATCCCTGGGAGCTGGAAGGGGCTTAGGGAACAAGGATGGTTAGCAGTTGGATGGCATGTCTAGGTTCCAGAAAGAGGATTGGGGCTGTCCATCAAAGAGCTGGAGTACCAAGAACCCAGGGGCCCTCAAGTTGAGTTACTCGTAGCTGGCGTTTTTGCTGATGCCTTGTCTGAAGCTGCTCCGGAAAGAAACAGAAGTGCCGCCCAGCTTCTAAGCTCTGTCTAAAGCGAGGTACACATTCTCCTTCCTGAAAACAGTTGTCAAGGGCAAGCCCAGATCAGAGTGGACTGAGATCAGCCCTGATCTAGCTAGCACCAAGCTCATCTTGAGATAAAGTGCTGTGTGGGCAGAACAACACAAGACCCCTTCCTTCCTCTACCTTTTCCCATCTCCTGTCATCTGGACACTCCTTCAGGCCCCTAGAGAAACAAGCATAAGATGCTAGGGATCAGACACAGGAGTGCATAAACAATGCAGGGTCAACCTGGTAGGGTGCAAGGAGGGAGAAGTCACAGCTGCCTAAAGTGCTGCTGACAGTCACAGTCTTAGCCGTCCAAAGCAACAAGTTCTACTCTTGCAACTATTTCCCTGAGATAATTCTCTTCAGTGTACCCTGCTTCCTTTGTGTAAGCCAGGCATCTCCCTCAGAGGAGGCAACTGTAGCACAACCACTGTCCAGCCCAGTGCCTGGTAAGTATTTGTTAGAAAAGGCGCTCTAGTTGCGGTGGGATTTCTGGAGCTTGGCTGGAATGAGGCAGGAAAGCATGCAAGAGAAGGGTAGACTTCTGTTGCATTTGGCAGGGGCTGGGTTGATGATGAAGGGTTGATAATCCTGGGGTGGCTGGCCTGGCCAGATCCTTGCTGTTGCTGTAGGAGGATCATGAGGGCTAGACAGAGATGAGACAGCAAGAGGATGCGGCACAAGGTGTGGCATGATGGGAGATATGGTTGTGCCCACCATGCTGTCCTTACCAGTGAGGAAGCTGGGAGTTAGGTGAGAATGACCCCTAGGGCAGCTTGGTGGCTGCAGGAGACAGGATCCATGCCACCATCTTTAGTTTTTGAGACCCAGAGGGCTTCAGAACAGGTCCCAGGATGCCAGCTGAGCAAATGTGTGAACAGAATCGGGGCAGGCAGGGCCGTTCTCTCTATACAGAACCCTCTGGAATAACGTTCCCATCCTAGACTGCATTTCAGCCAAAGCCAGACAGTTCTAGGTTCTTTCCTAAGCCCTCAGGAAGTGGGATAGGGACCTAAGAAGTCCAGCCCTGTGTGTGGGTCTCTTCAAAGTCTTGGCATCCAGAGACCTCAAGAGGGCATTCCATAGACTCCCTTTTAAGCAGCATGCTGTCAGGGTCCTTTCTTTTTCTAAGGAAACCAAACTAAAAGCAACAACAACAAAACAACCAAAAAATAAAGCAAAACAAAACACAAAAGAACAAGAAGCATAAAACAACAAAAACTATGGAGACATGATTTTCTTGGGCTGTGTCTCATTATCTCGAAGCACTCACTAGTACAACAACATGTGGCCTCGAAGCACGGGGCCAGGCAGACCTGCCACACTCTCGGGGTACACAGGCTGAAGTGGTTTTTACTTGTGTGCAGTTCTGCTTTGCCGTGTTCCACTTGAGCTACTAGTGACATTCTTTATGTAGTTTTTATATGCAGAATCCAGATTTTGGCATATCAGGCCACAAACAGCCACCAATTCTGGGACTTTGTCATGGCAGGGCTGTGGCCAAGTCACTAGAGCAATGTCTGCGAGTCATTTATGGCAGGGACTTAAGAGGAGTCGTTTTCAAACCATAGCTATGGGCGTCTGAAAGTGTCAATCAACATGGGAGGGCTTATGGGGGTCCAGAGGTCCCCTGGAATGGGGAGTCAAGGTCCACCTCTCTACTTTGAAGACAGATACACAGCCACCAGCAAAGTCTGCACTCCAAAGATAGGTTGGTTTGTTTTCAACATGTTTCAGAATAACTGTTCGATGGTGTCTTGCTCCTTAGTCTTTCATAAAAAACAATGGGAAGCAGAAAAAAGGCAAAGGCAAGCCAGTGATGGGGTACAGGTCTGTAATCCCAGCACTGATGGTTGAGGCAGGAGGATGAGGCTCTTGAGGCTGTTCTTGGGTACGTAGTGGGTTCAGGGCAGTCTGGGCTAATGTTGACTTTGTCTGAATAAAGAAGAGCAGTAAGAACACAGAAGCACCACTCGGGACACAAGGACAAAGGCAGGACGGGGAAGTCTCACAGTTGCTGAGTGGATGTGTTTCTCTGGTTGTCTGAAGACACACTTCAGCCCAACAGCTTTTAGGCCACCAGAAACCATGTATGCAGGGCTGCATGTGGAATACAGACTGTTTGGGCTGCTGGCCACAGTGTCACAGGTGGCAAAAGGGGAGGGTCTATTAGGAACAACAACATGACCAGAGTGCTCTGGATTGAGTCCCCCACCAAGTGTTTGCCTCTGATGTTTGCATGCACAAAGCAGGCACCAGGGTTGTTTTTGCTCCTCATAAAAATAACTCACTATGTATACCTCCCTATCTCCATGAACATGAAGGTGGTTCTCCCAGGCCAAAGTTCATCCATTGCCCTCTGGATGTGCTGGCTCCTAGGATTTCCCCCAACATGAGCAACTTCACTGTACAATTTGTAGGAACTTCATTTACGCTCTTCCCCCTAAAAAAAAAATCATTGTGAGCTGGGCAGTGGAGCACTCTGGGAGGCAGAGGCAGACAGATCTCTGAGTTCGAGACCAACTTGGTCTACAGAGTGAGTTCCAGGACAGCCAAGGCTACACAGAGAAATCCTGTCTTGAAAAACAAAACAAAAATTTGTGAATAATTATAATAATATAGCAATTATAAAATATATAAAATAATTAAAAACACAAATATGTAAGGAAGAAAAATTCACCTGTTACTCCAAACCACAATAACAGCTATTCAGAAAAGAAAAAAAAAAGCCGTGGGTTTTGGGGCTAATGAGATGGCTCAGCAGGTAAAGGCACTTGTCATGCAAGCCTGACTTTCGTCCCCAGGACCCACACAGTGGAAGAGAACTCACTCCATAAAGTTGTCCTCTGGCTTCTCATCATGGCACACGTATACTCCTCCCCACACATGTGCACACACACTCAAGCACATGCATGTAGTATACTACTCCTACTGAAGTTTAAACTTTTTAAAAATCGGCACTTAGGGGGCTGGAGAGATGGCTCAGAGGTTAAGAGCATTGCCTGCTCTTCCAAAGGTCCTGAGTTCAATTCCCAGCAACCACATGGTGGCTCACAACCATCTGTAATGGGGTCTTGTGCCCTCTTCTGGCCTGTAGGCATACACACAGACAGAATATTGTATACATAATAAATAAATAAATATTAAAAAAACCCGGCACTTAGTTAAAACGTTTAGTTGTCCGACCTCACTCCTCTCAGTCCTTGTGCTTCTTAGGCCTCACTTTGAGAAATATGACCATTTGCCTTGTAACACCTGGTGAGGCACAAAACCCAAAAGCTGGAAAAAAAGCACGTTGGCTTTCAGGTTTGCACCTTTTAGTAAATTGACTGGAGTCCACCAGTGGAGGTTCAGCCCTTCAGCTGACAAGCAGAAGTGGTTCAAGAACCGTGGGCCCTCTGTTCTTCAAGGGGAGAGGCTGGAGCAGGCTGCTGTGAGACACCCAGTTTCTTCTGGTCTACTTGCCTTGGCCAGCCAGGCTCATTGGCTGAGCCACAGCCGCACTCACTGTGAGACCCTGGGGTTTCTCTTCCTCCTTTGCAGGCCCCACGCCTTGTGGAGGTCCCTGCTTTGCTAAGTGGCGAGACTCCAGCACTCACGTGTGCAGAGGAATAAGCAGAACACACATGAAGGCAGCAGGTGCCAAGGCAAGGGGGGGAACTGTCTGACAATCCTGGCATGGCGCCCTCAAGGAGGGGGAAGAAGGGCTCCTGTGTGGGGACTGGGAAGAAGCCCTGCCAAGTACATGCTCTCCCGGCCCAACAGCTGGTAGGCCTCATGAGTCTAGCATGGCCGAGGGAAAACGCATGAATCAGGAGCAGGTGGCTGTGGCTGTGATTTTCCACACACGCGGCAAGAACACTTTGGAAACGGCATTTGCAGTTGGCTGTTGCTGGTGGTGCCGACCTTCAAACGTGGGCACCTGGGTCCCCATGAAGTTCCAACCCTGAAAGAAGGGGAGGGAATCCAGGGCACTCTGTCCTATGTGAATATAGGAAGTCAAGAACTTACCCTTTAAAATTCAAATCTTTCGTCAGGCATGGCGGCACACATCTTTAATCCAGCACCCTGTAGGCAGAGGAGAACCTTTGTGAGTTCAAGGCCAGCTTGGTCTACCTAGCAAGTTATATAGTGAGGCCCTGTCTCATAAAAACAAACAAACAAGTTTTCTTTCATCTTTTCTGCCTTCTACTCTGGCTGTAAAAGAGATGTTATACTCCTTATACTGAAGGGAGAGTTGGGACAGGGGCCAGGAAGCCGCAGAGAAAGGAGGTCGGGAAGAAGAGCTAAAAGGATTTACAATATCTCAAGTTACCATTTATCACTTCTAAAGACCTAGGAATTACACACAAAATGTGCAAACTGATACTCAGGGCACGATTTCTTCCCACTACTCTGGGCCTGCTCTAGGGAGACACAGTAGTTGAGGCCAGTGCAGAGGACACTATTTACCCGAGAATGGGAAGGTGTGAGTCCACGCTGTTTGCATTATGATGCTTCACAGACTTCACTGTCTGGAAGGTTGTTGAATAGCAAGTGCTGAGTCAGAAGGCCTGGGATTCTGCACTGCGGACAAGCTCCTAGGAGTCGGGGTCTGCTTACCATGAGCAACAGAGATGCAGACAGACCTGGCTTTACACTGTCAGCAAGAGCTCCACACCACCAGGTTCTCATGGAGCTTCTCCCATCTACAACTCATATGAGTCTATTTATCTATTTATTTTTAAAATACCTTATTTATGTGTATGTATCTTCATGTGTATATGTACATATGTGAGCAGGTGCTCATGGAGGCCAGAAGAGAATGTCAGATCCTGAATTAGTTACTTACCCATTGCTATGATAAAACACCATGACCAAGGGGGCTGGAGAGATGGCTCAGTGGTTAAGAGCACTGGCTGCTCTTCCAGAGGTCGTGAGTTCAATTCCCAGCAACCACATGGTGGCTCACAACCATCTGTAATGAGATCTGGTGCCCTCTTCAGGCATGTGGGCATACATGGAAGCAGAATGCTGTATAATAAATAAATAAATAAATAAATAAATAAATAAATAAATAAATAAAACACCATGACCAAGGTGACTTATAAAAGACTGTGTTTAACTGGGCTACAGTTCCAGAGGGTTAGGATCCACATTGGTGGAGTGAAGATGAGTAACGAGAACAGCTGAGAGCTTACATTGTTGAAACTGCAAAGCCTGTCTCCAGTGACACACCTCCTAATCCTTCCTATATAGTCCCACCAACTGGGGACCATGTATTTACAAATATGAGTTTGTAGGGGCCATTCTCACTTACATTACCACCCATTCCCCGGGGATGGAGTTACAGGCAGTTGTGACCTCCCAGCCTGGGTGCTGGGAATTGAACTCAGGTCCTCTGCAAGAGTGGGAAGTGCTCTAATTGCTGAGCCACCTCTCTAGCTCTACAACTAATATTTACTGAGCATCTTCTGTGAATATGCAGTTTCTTAGGTGCTGGAGAGTAAAAAGTGAATTAAATTGAAGAAACAAAAAGCAGCAACAACATCTATCCTGCCCATGTGGAATATCTGGGATAGAATTTTTCTGTATCCCAGGCTGGTCTTGAATTTTTCTGTTTTAGCTTCCTTCCTTCCTTTCTCCCTCCCTCCCTTCCTCCCATACCTCTTTTCTTCCTTTCTACTTTAAGAAAGTGTCTCTCTATTTAGTTCTAACTCTGTCTTAGCTGTCTTTCTTTTTTAACTTTTATGGATTCTTTGTGGATTTCACATCATGCATTCCAATCCTACTCATCTCTCCATCCCCTCGAATCCACCCTCTGCCCTTGCAATCTCTCCCAAACCAAACAAAATCAAATTTAAAAGAAAACCAGAAACCAAACCAAAGAGTCAAACCAAACCAAAACCAGACCAAACTAACCAACCAATCAACCAATCAACCAATCAACCAAATAAACAAAAAACAAAAGAGAGGAGAATCTTGTCATGGAAGCGGTAGTGTGGCTGTTGAGACACAGTTTGCCCTTTAGTCCGCTCATCTTCACTTGCAAGTGTTTGTTGCCATGAGCCATTGGTCTGGCTCAGGCCTCTGGTTTCTGCTACACCACTGATGATGGGCTCTCCCTGGGGCTCCTCTTGGATATCCTGTTGTTGTCCTGCTGTTTTGGATCTGTAGATTCGTATCCTTCACATGCTACAACAGTTCATAGATTCAGTGGATGTTGGATGGGCCAACCCACAGCCCTGGTTCTGGGCCAGAGAGCATGGTGGTCAGTGCCTTTAATTCCAGCACTATGGAGGCAGGCGAGTACTTGTGAACTTGAGACCAACCTGGTCTTCATAGCAAGTGCCAGGCCAGCCAAGGCTACATAGTGAGACTCTGTCTCAAAACAACCCTACCCCTACCCCCTAAAAAATCCAGAAAGAAAGGAAAATCTCCCATGAGATCTCTATGATGAAAAGATTATAATACAAGCACACACTAGAGGCCAAAATGCCACAGGACGCCTGAAGAGGATGAAGAGGTCTCCAGGCTGGCAGACAACGCAGGCTGCAGTTTGAAATTTTCGGTGAGTGCTACAGATACCTGAGCACCTGGAAAATGAGCAAAGAGGTCACCATGGAAGAAAATGAAGAAAGGAATGATGGGGCAGAAGGCACCTGGTCAATGCATCCTGAAAGGACACATGCCAGATGTTGAAGGACAAAAGATGCCTTATTTCTTCCCCGGTGTCTGTAGCAGCTGGAATAGTTTGCCTTCCCAGGGAAGTAGGGAGCCTACCTGAGTGAGGCCTGATATCCCCCCCTTTCTGATTACCCCCTTCCCCTGGAGGTTCCAGGAAATCTCAATGAGATTTACTTTAAGAACCACCCCTCCTCTCTTTGGTGAAAACATAGCCCACCTGCTGGCTGATTCCTGGAACTTGTTAGTCACTTTTCCTTCTGAACCTGGAAGATGGGAGTTTCAAAACTGCTGCGGATGGGTTGTGGTCTTAGGCCGCTCACTCCAGTAGAATCTGCTGGTCAACAAGTGCACACTACTATGGTCAGCCTGCGTGACTGTTTGAAGATGGGGAGCAGAGAAAGGGATGAGTGGATAAAGGGCAGTGAGGTAGGGAACGGGGACCTTGCCACCAGGCTTCTAGGCAGGGATGTCCCCAAGGGTAGACTATTTACCTTCCTCAGTTCCAAGGGAGGAATGCGTGTCCCACACATCTGTGCACTTGCCTGGCTTAGCGGGCGCTCTGCCATCTAGACATCTGATTCACATCAACTGTGTTTTTCGTGAGTTTTTGACTTTTTTTTTTTTTAAAGAGCGAGGCTGACATCATTGCAAAGGAGCCTTTTCTTTTCTTTCTTTTTTCTTTTTAAAGGATCCAACCAAGGTGCTGCCTGAAGTGAAAAGCTTCTGAAGCCGCTGCTTGACTGCCTTCACCTGCCGGAGGAAGCAATAGAATACTTCTATCTGGGCACACATTTGATGACCCATCATTAGAAAAGAGATTCTGAAATTCAGGGTTGCATAGGATGAGGAAAAATGTAAGTTAATTATTTAATAAAATTAAGACTGTGATGCAGAGTGATTTAATCCTCATTTGCCTTTAATTTTCATCCTAACAGTCTCTTTCCCTCTGAATATTAATGTACTATAGTTTACTTCAAAATTTTTGGTGGCATTTTTGGTGAGCCATGTTTCCATTTTGTTCTGTAGACAGGCAGGGTCTTGTTGTACACAGTCAGTTTGGTCTCAGCTTTGTGATCCTCCTGCATCAGCCTCTTGAGTGTTGGGGTTACAGAGGTGTGTCACCACTCCTGACTGAGAGACCATGATTCTTAATTATAAAAGTACTCACTTAAAGTAGAAAATTCAATTATAAATTCAAATAAACAATAAACCTGAGCCAAACCAAAAAATTCTTTGTTGAGAATATAAGGTCTGTATTAGGGTTCACTAAAGGAACAGAATTGATGGGATGAATCTATACCAATTAAACCACACCCAGGAGCCAGGTACCATCTTTATGAGAGAGACTTGCCCTTGGCGGACAGGAAATGAGTGACTTCAGCTAGTCTAGAAGGGAACAGAGTTTGGACACCCAGAGAGGATCACTGAGGACAGTGAAGAGCCTTCAGGGAACAGCGAGCACCCAAGGTTCTGAGAGGTGGCTGAGGTCAGAGGGAGTGTGATATTCCACTGCTGGACAGTAGGAGAAGCCAAGGTCGGATTGTAGGCACTGGGAGCCGCATGTTCTCCTTCTCTATAGCTGCGGTTACCTTAATGGTTTACAAACATATGCATTAGTTTTTGTTGCCAAGGGAACTTGGCTGTAAGTAGACTGATGTTTTGTGAGAAAGGAGGCATTTGGGGGTGGAGGAGCTCCTTAAAGGCAAGACAATCCTACTTTGCTAGCAATTTTTTTTCTGGAATTTATACATCTTCTCATTTAATCACTTGTGAAAATGTCCCAGACATATGCAAATCTTGAACTGGTAGCAGTTTTTTTTTTTTTTCCCTTTCGAGACAGTGTTTCTCTGGGTAGCCTTGGCTGTCCTGAAACTCACTCTGTAGACCAGGCTGGCCTTGAACTCATGGAGATCCGCCTGCCTCTAAGAGCTGGGATTAAAGGTGGGCACCACCACTGCCCTGTGAAACTGGCAGCAGTTTAAGTGTGTGCTTGCTGGGTAGCTAGACTTGAACAATCTTCCTGCTTCTGCCTCCCAGATGCTGAAGATTATGGACATGAACCACCATACCTGGCTTCATTACTTTTTTAAAGGTCCAATAATATCCTATTATATGCACATCCCTATTTTATTTAAGGACTTTTTCTCTTAATTTGGTGGGTTTTAAAAAATTTGGCTCATATGTAAAATCACTATAAACATTGATATCCAACTATGCTTTAGTTCTCTGCTTTCAATTCTTTGGCTATACTTCTGCAAGGTAGTTGCAGGATAATAGACCACTCCATGCTGAGCATTGAAATTGGCAGTCGGCTTGACTGTTAAAACACATCTTTTGTATTATATTTCTTTTTGAAAAAAGATTTATTTTGTTATTTATTTATTTATTTATTTTTGGTGTATGTGTGTGGGCCCAAGTGTATGTGCTATATACGAGTGCAGTGCCTATGGAGGCCAGAAGAGGGAGCCAGAGCCCCTGGATATGGCGTTTCAGATGGCTATGTGTCACCTGATGTGGACACTGGGACCCAAACCTGGGACCTCTGAAAGAGCAGCAGGTACTCTTAACCGTTGAGCCTTCTCTCCAGCAACTTGTTTTTTTTTTTTTAGATTTTATTCTTTATAGTCCCTTCCCTCTTTATTTCATGCCATTTGTATTTCTGAGATGTCCTGGATGGACTCTGGATATGATCTACAGTCTAAATTTTTGTTGCCAACTCATACTGTCATTTAATATATTTTTCCAATCTCCATATTTTCTGCTGAAAGTTAAATAAAGGGTATTGTGTAGATTCTGGTTCAGGTTTTTTTCTTTCTTTCTTTGTTTTTTTTTTAACAAATGTGTTAATTTTTATTTGTTTATTTTTTATTTTATGTGCACTGATATTTTGCCTTCATGTATGCCTGTGTAAGTGTGTCAGGACCCCTGGAACAGGAGCTACAGACAGTTGTGAGCTGCATGTGGGTGTTGGGAATTGAACCTGGGTTCTCTGGATGACTAGCCACTGACTATCCATTGAACTCTGTCTCCAGCCCAGTGGTTCAAGTTTTTTGAAAGGAATATTTCATGGGGTGATCTGCCTTTCCCACTGGGTCATATTGAGAGGCACTAAATATACTTTTCTTTTGGTTTTTGAGACAGGGTTTCAGTTTGTAATAGCTCTTGCTGTCCTGGAACTCTTTGTAGACCAGGCAGGCCTTAAACTCCCAGAGATCCATCTGCCCCCACCTCCTAAGCGTTTGTTAAAGGCATGCACCCCCACGGCTCACTAAGTACACTTCTAAACACAAACACAAACCTCTGAGAAAGAGCACAGGCTTGTGGATGATAAAGTGTCTTTGTTCCCCGACATGCATTTATTTTGTCTTTTCGAGACAGCAGTTTCTCTGTGTAGCCCTGACTGTCCTGGAACTCACTCCGTAGGCGAGGCTGACCTCAAACTCAAAGATCTGCCCGCCTCAAGTGCTGGGATTAAAGGTGCGTGCCATCACCGACTGGCATGCTCTCATAACTTTGTCCATCGCATCTTGGGCGGGTACTATCATCTGTAGATTGCATCTTGGGTGGGTACTATCATCTGTCCATCACATCTTGGGCGGGTACTATCATCTGTCCATCACATCTTGGGCGGGTACTATCATCTGTCCATCACATCTTGGGTGGGTACTATCATCTGTCCATCACATCTTGGGCGGGTACTGTCATCTGTCCATCGCATCTTGGGTGGGTACTATCATCTGTCCATCACATCTTGGGTGGGTACTATCATCTGTCCATCACATCTTGGGTGGGTACTATCATCTGTCCATCACATCTTGGGCGGGTACTATCATCTGTCCATCACATCTTGGGTGGGTACTATCATCTGTCCATCACATCTTGGGTGGGTACTATCATCTGTTGATCGCATCTTGGGTGGGTACTATCATCTGTCCATCACATCTTGGGCGGGTACTATCATCTGTCAATCACATCTTGGGCGGGTACTATCATCTGTCCATCACATCTTGGGTGGGTACTATCATCTGTCCATCACATCTTGGGCGGGTACTATCATCTGTCAATCACATCTTGGGCGGGTACTATCATCTGTCCATCACATCTTGGGTGGGTACTATCATCTGTCCATTGCACTTGGGCGGATACTACCATTCCCACTCTACAGAAGAAGACAGGGCAGGTGTGCAAATGCAGTTTTGGTAAGTGACCAACTGAGGCAGCTCTGACTCAGCCACAGATTCCAGACGTCATTTCAGCCTGTCTGAGGGCCCATAGAGTCAATGCCCAGGATCTACACTGCCCTGAGGAAGGATCCACAGGAATTCAGTTCATGGCATTTACTTCGTCACAGGTCTGAGAGATTCTGTGCTGTACAGAGAATGGACAATACAGCCTTTTCACCTGTGGGTCACAACCCCATTAAAGGTTGCATAACTGAGCCGGGCAGTGGTGGCGCACGCCTTTAATCCCAGCACTTGGGAGGCAGAGGCAGGCGGATCTCTGTGAGTTCGAGCCCAGCCTGGTCTATAAGAGCTAGTTCCAGGACAGGCTCCAAAGCTACAGAGAAACCCTGTCTCGAAAAACAAAAACAACAACAAAAAAAAAGGTTGCATAACTGAATGCAGGTTTAAAAACATTTGACGACAGTCAAAAGTTCCTGACTGAGACCCACCTGCTTCTGCCTTCCAAGTGCTGGCTAATTAAGAGAAACAAAAATTTTTAATATTTTGCTACTGTCATTCTTTAGAATGTAACAAATTAGTTTATCTTTGGATTGTATTGTATTAGAATGTTTGATTTTTGTGAATTGTTGTGTGAGATGATGATTTGAGTCTCATAAAAAAAATCATTAGTTTGGCTTCGGATTAGAACAGAATTTCTAACAATTTCTAAAAGTGGCCCTAAACATACTTCTGCTATTTTTATTCCTTATTAATGTAAAGTGGTGTTTTTAGCCCTGATGATTATAAAATCAAAATGATGATCTATTTTGGAAAACAGTGAAGAGGCCCTACATTCTGCCTATTTGTTTGACTGCTGGTTATTTTTAGAATATTTTACAACTATTCTTTGGCAATTCCATATATATGTATATATATGTAATATATATATGTGTGTGTGTGTATAATGTATCTAGATCATATCCACCACAAATTTTCTCTCCCTCTCTCCATGGACACCCCTCTTCAATAAATACTTCCCCTTTCCTTTTTGGGGGGAGGTTCAGATAGAGTATCTCTGTGCAGCCCCGGTTGTCCCGGAATTCACTTTAGACCAGGCTGGCTTTGAACTCAGAGGTCCATCTGCTTCTGCCTCCTGAGTGCTAGCATTAAAGGTGTGTGCCACTCCCACCCGGGCTCATCTTCTTAATAACTCACTGAGTCCAGTTAGTATTGCCTGCATGTGCACGGGTATGGAACTATCCCCAGAACATGGGCAACACACCGGTGGCCACACACTCTCTCCCAGCAATCATCAATTTCCAGGAGCTCCTCAGATAGGAATGGAGTCTCGCGGGCCCCTCTCCCATCCACGCTAGAATGTTGATTGGTTTGGTGAGATGCAGGTAACATCGCTTCCATGAGTTCGTGAATACAACGGCCATGTCATGACCCGAAGACAGCATTCCACAGCGCTTCTCACTGTCCTCCAGCTTTTACATTCCTTCTGCCTCCTTTTCCTCCCTGTGCTCTGAACCTTAGAGGGGGAGTTGACAGTGATGTCCTATTTAGAGCGGAATACTCAGCAGTCTCCGCACTTGGAGCAGTCATGAGTCTCTTCATTGACTGTTTCAACTCTGTCCAAGGTTGAGCATAGCATTAATTTGTGGTATGAACATAAATATCTAGAAGGCAGTTAGAAAACATGTCCCTTTAGCAAAACAACAGCAGTAGGTTCTTCCCTCTGTAGCCATGGGATTTCGACCATGCTCACAGTGTTGGGCATGAATTTCCTCCTGTGGAGCAGACCTCAAGTCAGATCATGCCACTACATGCAAATATGCACAACTTGCCCAGAGATCAATCTTGTAGGACGGAGAGTCTGCCTGTGGGGCAACTCCCCCAACTGCCTGCGTAGCACCTTCCAGCACTGTGAAAGGAGCCAGGATGGAAGGCTTCCGTGACAGTTCTGGTTTGGTTGCCGCACATTCTGCAACCAAAGTGCATTGTCTTTAGCAATACGGTTTTACCATGTAGTTATAGTGGGCAACCAAGAGAAACGGCAGTAAGCTGTGTTGTTTGGGGGGAAGCTGGGGCCTTTCTGACCAGTTACTTAAAGGAAGGTATCCAATGCTTGGCACTGAGTTTTCATTTAATAACCCATGTCTTCTAGGTGGAACACTGTCCCCTGATGCGGAACATCTCTATCCAAGGACCCTTGTTTGTTTGTTTGTTTATTTAAAGACAGGGTCTCACTATGTAGCGCTGGTTGTCCTGGAACTCATTATGTAGATGGGCTGACCTCAAACTCACAGAGATCCGCCTTTCTCTGCCTCCCAAGGGTTGGGATTAAAGGTGTGCGCCACCACTCTTGGCCAGACTCCTTTTTTAAAAATTGAACTTTTAATTTGATTGCAAAACAGTGAGTTTCCATAAGGCTTCTCTAGACACCCTTGGTTTTGGTTCCCCTTTCCCATTCCTGCCCCAAACCTTTCACTCCAGTGTCCCACACCTCCGCTTTTATGTCACTTGCGTTCCATTTCCCTTCCTTCCTTCAGACCCCTCCCCGCCTTCCTCATGCTCCCCTCCTAGCTTACTGACCGCAGCAAACACTCCAAATTAAACACACAAACCTAAACATTTGAAGCTAGGCTCCACATACGAGAGAGGACGTGGTATGTTTGTCTTGCTGGGCCGAAGATGACCTCAGTAAGCAGAGCTTTTCCAGCTCTAATTTCATAAATTTCACTTTCTTTATGCTTAAAGAAAATCCCACTGTGCATATGTATCACACTCTCATTGTCCAGGCCGAGTCTGGTTCCTAGTTGTAGACACGGATGCACAGTGTCTCTGGAGGAGAATACGGAGACCTATGGGTAAATGCCAAACAGTGCTATAGTGGGTTATTTTTCACTTGGTAAGAAAGCGCCACACTGATAGCCATAGTGGCTACACCATTGTACACTTCCACCAACAATGTTCCTCTTTTTCCACATCCTTGCCAGTGTTTGCTGTTGTTCTGTTTTTTGATGATTGCCATTTGACTGAGTGGGCTGAGCTAGCACACGCAAGCCTTTCTCCCGCACTCTGTTCACACCATGAGCATGGGGCCGCTCACCAAGGAGATGCTCCGTGAGACTGAAATAACACGGGGTCTTCTCAGTCCTCTGAGGCAAAACATTTTTTTAAAAATTTGTTTTATGTTCATTGGTGTTTTGCCTGCGTGTATGCCTGTGTGAGGGTGAGAGATCACTTGGAACTGGAGTTACAGACAGGTGTGAGCTGCTATGTGGGTGCTGGGAATTGAACTCGGATTCTGTTCAGTCAGTGTTCTTAACTGCTGAGCCATCTCTCCAGCCCTGAGGCAAAACTTTTTTTTTTTTTTTTTTTTTTTTTGAGACAGGATTTCTTTGTGTAGCTTTGGAGCCTCTGTTCTGGCACTAGTTCTATAGACCAGACTGGCTTCAAACTCACAGAGATCCACCTGCCTCTGCTTCCTGAGTGCTGGGATTAAAGGCGTGCACCATCACTGCCTGGCAGAGGTAGAGCATTTTATACAATTATTGAGATGTCTATTAAGATCCAGGGGAGTTGGGCAGTGGCACGTGCCTTAATCCCAGCATTTAGGAGACAGAGGCAGGCAGATCTGTAAATTCAAGGCCAGACTTATCTATAAATCAAGTTCCAAGACAAAAAACCCTGTCTCATACAAACAAACAACCCCAAAGCAAAACAAAAATCCAAAACAAAAACCAAAACAAAAAAATCCAGGGAAGCAAAGTATTCAAAGTGGGAGCTCTACAAGTGATTGTAAAATCTGATTCTTGGTTTCCTGAACAAGGAACCATTGATACTGATAATTGGAAATGCATAGGAACTAATATAAAAAGAGCCCATGAAAAAGGGGATAAACTCCCTGTCAATTATTTTGCAGTCTGGACTACAGTAATGTATTGCTTGGACCCTTGCAGGAGGATCATAACACACACGCGAGCGCACACGCACACACACACATGCACGCACACGCACGCACGCACACACACACAGACATGCAGACACACACATACACACAGGCACAGACAGACAGGCACATACGCCGTACATACACACACCTTAGTAGAGCAGGCAGAGTCAGTCCTTCGTTGCTCTGGTTTCCCAGCGGTCCTGACATCACTGACTCAGGCAGCTGACCTAAGGGGAATTTAGAGCCTTCTGCTGGATCCACCCCCTCCCCTGGGGTCCAGTCAAGGGAAATGAGTCCCATATCCACCTCCTGCCTCTGGCCCAGCAGTGAGCTGGACAGTGCTGCCTGCAGAATGAGTGGGACGCGGATGCCTCTGCGCCAGGGCTTGGCTGCCCCAGAGACCCCTAGGTTTGTTGTTTTCTCTTACTTCAGGGCTGACCCAATACGGATTGATCAGTGGCGCCTTCATGGAGAAAAATTAAAACAGGCCCAACTTCAGTACAGGAACTGCTGCAACTAGGACATACAGAACCTTTAGTTAGTTCTTGGAATCCCCTGTATTGTAGTTCATAAAAAGGCAAAGAGTGAATGTTGCCTGTTACATGAGCTCAGGGGCATAAAAGCTACTGGGTAAGCAGTGGGCCCCTCTAGCCAGGGCCCCATCCTACAAGGACTTTTAAGAACATTAGATTTTTATACTTGATTTAAAAGACTGCGCTTCCTCTATTCCTTCACATCCCGATGATAAGGAACAATGTTCATTCTCTTTTCCTACTTTAAACAACAAACAGCCAGTGAAGCCAAAATCAGTGAAAGCACAAAGGATGAAAAACACCACCATATGTCAATATAACAAAATGAAGTGCTCGAGCCAGCTCGAGCCAGTCCCGAGTAAATTTCCCAAGGCATCGAGCATTCAATGATACAGATGACATTCTTCTCTCCTAATTATTTAGGCTATATTATTACTCAGCAACAAATTCACCATCATCCCCCCCCCCAGCTCCAAACTTCCCAAACAGTGCACCCTCAATTACTTAGAAAAAACTGGACTATGTCGGTTGGATACGTCTTTATCTTCCCATTACTACTAAAGGTTTAACTCTGCTCTTTAATTTCTTTCTGGAGACTTTGGTTAAACTCTGTAAGAAGCATAACACCCAAAGCAGAGTGAGTTATTAGCTTATTAAATAATGCTGCTCCTAAAATGTAGCTCATAGAATTAATCCCTTACTTTCTTATCAATTACTTACCCTTCCTCCTCATTACCTATTGGAATTACATATCAGCAAGGTAAATAGTATTATAGAAACTTATGCATGTTAGAATTTTCTGCAGCGATCTTATTTACAAGAAATTATAGGCTTCGTAATGGTGGGAAGGACACTTCTTCTTCTTCTTCTTTTTTAAAAGATTTATTTATTTATTATGTATACAGTGCAGGCCAGAAGAGGGTATCAGATCTCATTATAGATGACTGTGAGCCACCATGTGGTTGCTGGGAATTGAACTCAAGACCTTTGGAAGAGCAGACAAAGCTCTTAACCACTGAGCCATCTCTCCAGCCTGGGAAGGACACTTCTTAAGCAACTTACTAGTAAGGAGCCTAAAGAAATCATGGTGCCATTTAATAAAATGCAGGTTTATTATTTGTTCCACACTGATAATAACTGCTTTGTAGCATTAGCATGTCACTTGGGAGCTATAGAGAATCATTATCCTAAAGATCCCCTTCTAAGACTTTTTTGGACATACCTCATAGGCATTAACTAAAATTACATCTAAAAATCCTATAGAGATTGCTTTTAATGCTTTTACAGATGGCTCCTCAAAAGGACAAGGAGTTTATGTTTTATGTATAAATTCCACATACTCCACAAAAAAAGAGAGAGAGAGCGAGCGAGCGAGCTAGCTCAACAGTCTGGATTCATGGCAATCAGTTAGATGTATCTTAGCATTGAATATTTTAATTGACTCTGCATATTGCGTTCAAACTGTTTCTCTTTAAGAAATCACAAGACTTAAAAACCCAACCCCACAATTATTTCTCTCCCTCCAGACACGTCTTAGAGACAACAGCAACATTTTTCATAACTTATATTTGTGCCCATTCTGACTTTTCAGGTCGGTTAACATCTGTTAATGCTCAAACCGATGCACTGGTCTCCTCCTCGCCCCAATACATTCTTACCCGACTGCTCAAAAATCTTACAAACTTCTTCATCAAAACGCAAGATCCTACAGGTACAGATTCTTTTCCCTTCATAAGCAGTTGAGCCTGCCCTTCTCCTTCTTCCTTCACCCCACTGCCCTCTGCTGGCAGAATAAATCTTTGAGGGTTAAAAGCTAATGCTATTTGGCAGATATTACTCATATCTCAGAATTTGGACATTTAAAATATTCCTGTAACGGCCGATACTTTTTCTGATGTGATTCACAGTGCTGAAATAACCAGGGATACCATTAATCATGTATTGTACCCCTTCTCCTTTCTAGGACTCCCATTACAACTAAAAACTAATAATGGTCTTGCTAATACTAGCAAATGCTTTAAGGAATTTTGCAATTTGTGAAATATTAATCATGTTACTGGAATCCTGTACAACCCACAGGGTCAAGCTATTGTGGAATGACATCATCAAATGCTTAAATGGCAAATTTTAAAAGTAAAAGTGGGTATATACACCTACCTAAATCCCTACATAGCATGCTACTTTTAGCCATGCTTACCTTCAATTTTTTCACTTCAAAGAATAATGCTTTTGCTGCCTAAAGCATTTTACCCTAAAGGAGACAGAGCCTAAAGTAAATGTAAAATGGAAAGATCTAGAAACTAATCAACAGAAAGGACCAGATGTTCTTCTAACATCACAGCGAGGCTATGCTTGTGTCTTTCCAGGAAATGAGGTTCCAGATGGCTCCCACTCTGATGCATCCAACCAGGACAGCATCCCAGAGACCAGCAGACAAATGGAGCATATGCAGATAGACAACAAGCCCATCAAGGGAGTCATCAAGACTTCAACTCATCAAGCTGAGATATTGAGGAGACAACAAAAATATAATACTATGGACTCCCAAATTGCTGTTATGTCTTCTGAGCATACTATGTGTTAATTCTCAGCTTGTCAACTCAGATTCCTTTTTGTCAGGAGGGATAAAAGTCATGCCTGTAATAGGAGACAGGATGATGCTCTTTTGTCATGCTAAGGATTGTTTTTATCCTAGTCTCAGAAGCGATTACCAGAATACAGAAATGGCCTGTGGGATTAGTAAAACTGCTATTATTACAGCAAAAATAGTAGCAGAAGTTAATCAAGAAATGGGTGAATTGAGAACTGATTTTGTTTTGTTTTGTTTTGATTTGCTTTTGAGACAGGGTTTCTCTGTGTAGCCTTGGTTGTCCTGAAACTCAGGCTGTCGACCAGGCTGGCCTTGAACTCACAGAGATCCATTTGCCTCTGCTTCCTGAATGCTGGGATTAAAGGCGTGCGCCACCACTACCCGGAGAGAACCACAGTTTTAAAAAATAGAGCTACCGTAGATTATTTGTTGCTCAAGCATAATCTTGGTTGTCAACAATTTCCTGGCATGTGTTGCTTTAATGTGCCAGGTTTCTCTAAAACTGTTGATGCTCAAATTGATGATCTGCATAAAGAGATAAAATCTCCCAAATGATATTTGAATGAGCATCATGGTTAAGATGGCTTTTCTTTTTCCTCAGTCCCCTGCTAGCTATTCTCACAATTCCACTATGCTTGCCTAACCATTCATCCTTGACCTCTATTACAGCCCCAACCTTCTCTTTTAAAAACATAAGAAGGGGAGACAGAGGAGGTATGTTTGTGCTCACAGATAAGCACTGGGGGAACATGGAGTGTTGGGTACACAGGGTTGTTCCTTCAAGGGAAGAAATGCAAGACTTGTTTTCCACCCAGAAGGCTGGGAGCAGATATGTTAACTAAGCCTGATGACCTTTGCCTTATGTGGCTAGAGATGGTTCCAGCACCAGATCCTCCCCGCCCAGACTTTCCCAGTCAACCTGTACATTTTCTCCTAATGGACTTTACAAAGAGTTTTGATGTGGTCACGTCTGATCTGTCCTTGGTTGACTCTGTTCCTCAAGGAGCTTTAGGCATTGCTTTGTTGTGCGCGTGGGACTGAGTCAGCTGTCACCAGAGTCATTTCCGTCAAATTGTGCTGCTGTTGTACATGCCTAAAATAAACCACTTGGGGTCAGACTCCTGAAGTTTGAACCAACACTGGTTACTGAGGCAGGCCAAGCCAAACTGCATTCTTACCTTCCGTGGCTTGTCTCTTTGCAGCCTGTTAAGGTTGCAGAGACCCCTGTAAGATCCCCTGGAGGTGTCTGTGGACTCTCTAACAGGCATTGGGAGCTGAACAACTCAGGTCCTCTGGAAAAACAGCAAGCACTCAAATGTTGCTCCATTTGTCTCTAGTATCTATCTATCTATCTATCTATCTATCTATCTATCTATCTATCTATCTATCTATCTATCTATCTGGGCAAAATCTCACCATATAACCCTAGCCAGCCAGGAATGCACTATGTAGACCAGGAACTCAAAGAGATTTGCCCACCTTTGCCTCTCTAGTACTGAAATTAAAGGCTCGTACCACACTTGACATATTTTTTAAAGATTTATTTTGTTTTTTGATAATGTATATGCTTGTGTATTAGTATATGGATAAGTGCACATGAGCTCTGGTGCTGAGGAGCCCAGAGGTGCTGGATCCTCTGGAGCTGGAGTTGTTAGAGGTTGCGTGCCAGCTGAGGTGGGTGCTGGGAATTCAACTTGGGTCCTTTGCCAAAGCAGTAAGTGCTCTTAACTGCTGCTGCACCTCCAACCCTCAAAGTAGTTTTAGTTTGCGTTTAGCCCAATGAAGCTGAAGACTTTAACAATGTTATTAGCCATTTGTAACTTTTCTTTTGGGAACTCTGCTTAGTTCCTGTGGAGGTTTGAATGAAAATGGTCCCCATAGGTTCATAGGGAGTGGCGTATTAGGAGATGTGACTTTACTGGAGTAGGTGTGGCCTTGTTGGAGGAAGTCTGTTGCTTGGAGTGGGCTTTGAGGTTCCAGATGCTCAAGCCAGACCCAGTGATTCAAGTGCCTCACTGACTCTTCCTACTGCCTGTCATCCAGATATAGAACTCTCAGCTACTTCTCTAGTGCCATGATTGCCTGTGTGCCACCATGCCTCCTACCATGATGACAGTGGACTAAACCTCTGAACTGTAAGCCAGCCCCAATAATTAAATGTTTTCCTTGTAAGAGTTGCTGTGGCCATGGTGTTTTTTCACAGCAATAGAAACCCTAACTGAGGCATTTCCATAGCTCATTTTTGATTTTTTTTTTAATGTGTGGTTTTGCTGTTTTGTTTGCCGTTCCTGGTGTTTAACGGAGGCAGGCGGAGCAGGTTTATGAACAGGCAACTCAGTCTTGGATGACAGCTTTGCAGGAGCTACTCCTCTGGATGTCAGGAGCTTAGGTGAAGGGCCCAGAATGAGTGTATGGGATATGGGGCATTGAGGTTAAGAGGCGGGGATTTGGAGTTAGGATAAGAGCAGCAGGTTGGAGGAGCCTCAGGGTCTCAAACCAGGAGTCCTAGAAATTCGGCATTCTGGTGGCGGCTTCAGTAGGCAACTGACTGTCCAGCCCACACGGAGCAGCTTTTATAGACCAGCCTCAGTTTCCCTGTAGGCGACAGGCCCCGCAGCGCCTACTCCAAGGCAGTCATGGGACCTCATTGACTCTCAGCCCACACCGCTGCTCCGACTTCACCTTCTCCAGGTTGGCCCAGGCTGCTTTAGCTCTTTGGCCGGTGGATGCACCAGGAGTCCACGCTCAGGCTAACAGCGCACAAAGGACTTAGTGGTGGCGCCACCTCCAGTTACCAGCCTGGCCACAGGACCTGCAGAGTGGGACCCCGGGATGCCAGGACGTTGGCACTGTTGAGGAACACCAGAGTTGAAGAGGCGAAGGTGAAGTACATCTGTCAGCCCTGGGAGAGTGGGAGGAGCTGCTTAGGTGTGGGCGCACCTGAAGCACCAAGTGGTGGGATTAAAGGCATGTGCCACCATCGCCCGACCTCTCTTGATTTTAATACTTTTTTAAAAAAATTTTTCCCCCATCTTCTGATTTGGTCCCCTACTCCCAGGGCTCTGAGGGGTACCATTACATTATTTATTTGAAATCTCTGAATTTTTGTTTGTTTTGTTGAGACAGGGTCCCACTATGTAGCCTCGGCTGACTGGAACTTGTTATGTAGACCAGGGTGTTCTCAAACACATAGAGACTGCCTATCTCTGTTTCCTGAGTGCTCGGCTTAAAGACATGAGTCACCATGGTTGGCTTGAAATGTTTCTGGTTTTAAAAAAAAGTGTTTACTCTATTTTAAATTCTGAGCGTGCATGCGGGTCTTCGAGCCTGTGTGCCGGTGCTCAAGGGAGCCAGCAGGGCTAGATTACGGGAACTGGAGTTAGAAGCCGTGGACTGCCTAGGCAGTTGTGAGCGCTGGTCACTGAATTTGGCTTCTCCGGAAGAGTAGCAAGTGCTCTTAACTGCTGAGCTCATCTCTCCAGCCAAGAATCTGGTTTCTTAACGGAGGGAGTGAGAGCTGTGAACTTACTTCTTAGTACAGCTTTTGCTGTACCCTAAAGGTTTCTTTTTATATGTGGCTGATCTTTTCTTTTCTTTTTTTTTAATTGAAAATTGTTTTCTTTTCCCCAAAATATATTTTGCCCCAAATTATATTCTGATTATGGTTTCCCCTTCCAATTCTTCCCTCCCTCTTCTCCCATCCAGACCACACCCTTTCTGTCTCTCGTTAGAAAACAAACAAGCATGTAAGGACTAATAATAAAATAAAATACAGTATAGTAAGATAAAGCAAAGCAAAACAGAACAAAACAAAAAATCAGAATAGGACAAAACCAAACAAGAAAAAGAGGCAAAGAAAAAGCACAAAAAAGCCAAGTGGTGGTGTCCTTTTAATCCCAGCACTCAAGAGGCAGAGGAAGGTGAATTCCTATGATTTCGAGGCCGGCTTGTTCTGCAGAGTGAGTTCCAGGACAGCTAGGGCTGCTACACAGAGAAACCCTGTCTTGAAAAACAAAAAACAAAACAAAACCAAAAGAAAAACAAGCAAACAAACAAAAAAAGAAGAAAAAGAAAGAAAAAGCATAATATGCGTTTAGGTACAGAGACACACCTTTCTACACAGGGGTCCTATGAAAACACAAAACTGGAAGCCATGACATATATGAAAAGGACCTACAAGATGAAAAAACAGCACCACCAAAAACTTGGGTGTAACATTATGAGACGAAGAACCTCCAAAGATGCCACCGAGTTTGATTTGTGTCTATTTCTGGGCATGGGGCCCACTCTTAAGAGTGGTTTGTCCAGGCGGTGGTGGCGCATGCCTTTAATCCCAGCACTCGGGAGGCAGAGGCAGGCGGAGCTCTGTGAGTTCGAGGCCAGCCTGGTCTACAAGAGCTAGTTCCAGGACAGGCTCCAAAGCTACACAGAGAAACCCTGTCTTGGAACCCCCCCCCAAAAAAAAAGAAAAGAAAAAGAGTGGTTTGTTTCCCTGGTGAGACTCTTGGAGAAAAATAATATTTCATTTGCAGTGACTATTAATTAGAGATGGATTCTGGGTTAGGGATGGGATGTGTGTCTATTTCTTCTTTCAGCTCTAGGACCCCATCTGGTGCAGACCCATGCAGGCTCTGTGGTTGTTACATGGATTGTAGCTTGCTTAACAGTTAACATCTACATATAGGCAAATACTTATAAGTTATCTCACTCAGGATAATTTTTTTCTAGTTCCATCTATTTACCTGTCCATTTCATGATTTCAATTTTTCATGCCTGAATAATATTCCATTGTGTAAAATACCATATTTTCTCTATCTATTCATTTATTGATGGACATCTAGGCTGTTTTCAGTTTCTGGTTGTTATTTGTGGAAGGACGCTTATAAAAAAAAATACCACACTAGCTCAGAATTGAGAAATAGATGGTTATTTATTTAGGGGTAAACTCACAAATCAGAATCCTCTGCTTGAACGGAGATCAGAAACCGAATCCCGCAACCGGAAAAGAGAGCAGACGCATGCTCTACATCGGCTTATATAGTAGAAGAGACCATGCCCCAGTGGGCGGGTAACCACTGGCTGTAAGATAGTTAATAACAGCAGTTATTAAAAGAGCAACAATGAACATAGTTGAGCAGGAGTGTGCCTGCAGCAGGATGAAGTGTCCTTTGGGTATATGCACAAGAGTGGACTAACTGGGTCTTGAGGTACATCAAGTCCCATCTTTTTGAGGAACCACCACACTAATTTCCACTTTTTGATTGTATTTTTTTGTTTTTTTTATTTTATACATTTCTTTAGATGGATTTATTAATTTCCTCTTTAATGATCTCTAACATTATATTCATAAAGGCTGTTTTGAAGTCCTTGTCTGTGCTTCAGTTATGCGGAATTTCTCAGGGCCTACTGTAGTATAGGGTTGCTGGGATTTAGTGGAGACACATTGTCCTGGCTGTTATTGGTTGTGTTTTTGTGCTGGCGTCTAGGCATCTGTGTTTGGGATGGTTGTCATTCTAGGTGCTGATATCTGGTCTTGTCTTTGTTGGTGCATGTTCTGTTCCTTGGCTTCTGTTACCCTCTCTGGGTTGTAAGAAAGCATGGTGGTTGTGGGTTGCTTGGAAGGGAATGCTTCTGAGATCCTCCCAAGTGTGGCCACTGGGGGTTCCAGTTGGGATGTGTTTCCTGATATTGGGAGCTGATACTTAGGGATGGATGTCTTTGGAGATTTGTTTACACTGCTGCTCCAAGACTGCCAGTGGAGTTAAAACTCGATTCAGAGGTGTGTAGTCCACCTTCAGCCGACTGTAATAGATAATAGAGTTTTTTTTTTTTGGCCGACCCAGATGAAAATAGAGAGGCACAGGGAGGAATAAGAAGGGACTCAGAAAGATTCACAGGTTTTTTGATCTGGGAGGGTGGCGAGGAGGGTCATCTGATTATTTCTCCATCGCTTTGTGGATCAATCTGGTTTATACCCTAATATATGACTCCAAAGTTATATTTATAACTAGAACAATAAAAGTAGCTGCTATATCTGGTACCTAAAATGGGGCACATAAATCCACAAAGGGCCTGAGAAAGTTAAAAAAAAATTCTGAATATGGAGTCAGATAGGGCTTCCAGGCAACCTCAGTCTCTCAAGCAGGCCTCATGCTTGCAGTGTACAGATGCCTGGCCCGTTTGATACAGTTGAGCAGTTGGCCAGCCTGCACACTTGCTTCCCAGAGCTGGGCTGGTCAGGTTGAGGGGACCGGAGCCAGCCACCAGTGTCATGTGCTAAGCTAGCTGAGCCACAGAGGGCCTAGCTGCCACCTAGAAGTTTAAGCTTTGGCTTATATGGTCAGAGAACAAACACTTCAGGCACTTAGTAAAGCCAGTTCCGGACTGAAAAAACTTCTAAACAGGTGCAGAATGCTTAAAAAATGTGCTTAGATGCTAAAGAAGGAAAAGAAAATGGAATTGATATAGTAGATAAGTAGTTTAAAAATAATAAAGTGAAGCCTTTAAAGAAAGATTAAAGTAATATAAAAAAATAAACCACATGGAAAGATGGAAAATACACAAGGGGTCTGGATCCTGTATGTTGCTTTGTTGACTTTGAATTTCTTAAATGCTAATGAACAAAAATGGCAGCAGCAGAGATACTGAACTGTAGAAAAAAAACAACAGAATTGAACCATCCTATATATTTTAAGGATGTCTTAACTTTAGAATGGAAGTCAGAAAATGTGTTGCATTGGGGGAGACATTATGCTTTTGTTTCCACAGGAAACAAAAACTATGGATTCTGTCCAAATTAATGAAGATTAGATTTGCCCAGGGAGACTGCCTGAAAATCTTGGCTACATATGTGAAGAAAGAAACCAAGGAAAACTACAATATAAGTGATATATATGCTGATCCTTCTATGTATGATGGATGCTCTGAGACTGGATGAGATATGATAAATCTTGTTGGCTATAGAATCCCCATGACTTATTATTATACGCCATCCTTTCATATGGCGTGGATAGAGGTTTGGTTATGCAGTCGAAACAGACTTATAAAGTTGCCAGGTGCCTTTTACCTGCTCAAACATAGAACAAAAAATGATCATTAGCTGACTTGTGCACACCACAATTCCATACTTGTGTTAATGTCAATATGTATCTTACTTTCAAAAGTATGTATGTTTTAAGAAGAAAAGGATCAGACACCAACGAAGACAAGTATCTCAGGTGATCCAGCCTCTCAGAAGGCTTCTGTTGCAGTTTCCTTAAAATTCTGTATGTAGAACAACTTCAAAGCTGCTAGGTGAGATGGCTCCAGCCTCACAGACTTGCCAGTACTTCAGTTAAGACTGGCACTTTCCCATTACACAGAGACTGGCCAACAAATGATACAGCTAGCTCCCAGGTAGTCCAGCTAGTTCCAAGACTTGACCATTATCCAAATTTTCTCAGGGTCCCCTAAAGATGCTGTCACCACCAGATAACAGGAAGCAGTGTAGAGAACGTGATACCCACAGTTAAGAAAGGTGAGGGAGGTGGTTTTAGGTTCTTTGATGGGTCATGGATGTTTGTCATTGTTTAGGGGGACTAGTTGCTATTGGTCATGGTCAGGGAGGAAACTAGATAAAGGAGGTTAGAATCAGTTTATGTATTTATTTTTTGGTTTTTCGAGACAGGGTTTCTCTGTGGCTTTGGAGCCTGTCCTGGAACTAGCTCTTGTAGACTAGGCTGGTCTCGAACTCACAGAGGTCCGCCTGCCTCTGCCTCCTGAGCACTGGGATTAAAGGCGTGCGCCACCACCGCCTGGCCAGTTTATTTTATTTTATTTTTTAACTCTTTGGGGCCCACCACCCAGCTTCCAAATAAATACATGGAGTTTTTTTTTTCACTTATAAATGCCTAGCCTTAGCTCAGTTTGTTTCTAGTCAGCTTTTCTAACTTATAGTGTTTCTTTTTAACTACATTGTTACTTATTTTATTCTATATATTTTTCTTTCCTTCTTATTCTGTGGTTGGCTGTGTGGCCATGTGACTGACTCCTGGCATCCTCCTCTTCTTTTCTCACTCCTTCTTCCTCTATTGAGCCAAGATTTCTCCTCCTATTTATTCTCTCTGCTTGGAAGCCCTGCCTATATCTCTCCCCTGCCTAGATATTGGCTGTTCAGCTCTTTATTAGACCAATCGGATCTTTTAGGCAGGCAAAGTAACACAGATTTACTGAGATAAACAAATGCAACATAAAAGAATGCAACACATCTTTGCATCATTAAACAAATATTCCACAGCATAAATGAATGTAACACATCTTAAACTAATATTCCACAACAGTTAGATTCAGGGATCTTGCTCCTTAAGGAAAAAAAAGGGGGGATATAGAATAAAAGGGCAGATTGTTGAATTTACTCTTAAACTAAAAAAGTAACTATTAGTCTTAAATATTTTACATTGGCATGGACTTTTTTTATATAGATAAGAATTTAAGGTTATTTTTATACTGTATGTAAGTTTCTACTCTTGTTTAAGGATTATGCCTCTGCAGCTCATTTAACAATGTACTGCAAATTTCTTTTTCGTAAAGATTTATTTATTTATTATGTATCCAGCATTCTGTCTAGATGTATGCCTGCAGGCCAGAAGAGGGAGCCAGATCTCATGGTTGTGAGCCATCATGTGGTTGCTGGGAATTGAACTCAGGACCTCTGGAAGAGCAGCCAGTGCTCTTAACCTCTGAGCCATCTCTCCATCCCCAAGAAGCGACCTTCTTAATCCCTCCTCACTAGTTTCAGTTTGAAGTCTGTTTTGTCAGCTGTTAGAACCGAGATACCTCTTGTTTCCAGGTCACTCCTTTTCCTTCCATCCTTCCACCCTGAGGTGTGTCTGTCTTTTTGCGGTAAGGTGTGCTTCTTGGAGGCAACAAGGAGATGGTTCTTGCATTTTGAGCCAATATACTAGCCTGTATCTTTTCCTTGGGGAATTGAGGCCATTAGTATTCATTCATAATTATTTCTGTCTGTACTGACTCCTATCGTTTCGCTGGTTGTTGGAGGCCATGGGAGTTGCCACCTGCTGTATACTTCCATGGCCTCCAACAGTAGATATTTCAGTGTTTGGATTTTTCCCACGTTCTCTCTTAACTATTATTCTCACATGGTTTATTTTTTCCTATGGCCTTGTGGGTGTTTTCTCTTCAGTCCAGTAGATTTTTTAAAAGCATTTTTCTGTAGAGCTGGCTTAGTAGTCAGAGATTTATCTAGCTTATTTTTAAAGAATAATGCAATTTTTATTTGCATTTTTTCATAATAAAGTTTAAAATAAATTTAAAAAGTCATCATAAATAAATGCGTCTTAAAATATTTATTTTATTTATATGGATGGATGCTTTGCCTGTATATATTGTGTGCACCATATGTATGCCTGGTGCCCTTGGAGGCCAAGGAGGGAGTCAAATCCCTTGGAACCAGAGATGTCCAGCTCCTACTGAGCATCACCTAAAACCATCCTCTGGTCTTCACATGCACCTTTAGCTTAATTTCTATGGTGGAAAACTTTTATTTTTCCTTATACAATGACAGAGAGTTTTGCTGGGTATAGTGGTCTAAGTTGGCAGTTGTTACTTTTCAAAACTTAAAATATGCCATTGCTAACCCTTCGGGTCTCAAAAGTTTCCATTAGACAATCTGCTACAATTCTGACAGGTGTATCTTTTTTTTTTAAATTTTTAAATTTTTTAAAAATTTTTCTCAGCTCCTCTCCCTGCCACTCCCCTTCCTCCCTCAACCCTCCCCCAAGGTCCCCATGCTCCCAATTTATTCAGGAGATCTTGTCTTTTTATACTTTCTACTTCCCATGTAGATTATATCTATGTAGGTCTCTCTTAGTGTCCGTGTTGTTGTCTAAATTCTCTGCGATTGTGGTTTGTAAGATGGTTTTCTTTGCCTTATGTTTAAAAACCACCCATGAGTGAGTACATGTGATAATTGTCTTTCTGTGTCTGGGTTACCTCACTCAAAATAATGCTTTCTAGTTCCATCCATTTTCCTGCAAAATTTAGGCTGTTGTTATTTTTTTCTGCTATGTAGTACTCCATTGTGTAAATGTACCACATTTTTTTTATCCATTCTTCGATCGAGGGGCATTTAGGTTGTTTCCAGTTTCTGGCTATGGCAAATAAAGCTGCTATGAACATAGTTGAGCACATGTCCTTGTGGCACAATTGAGCATCTTTTGGGTATATACCCAAAAGTGCTATTACTGGGTCTTGAGGAAGGTTGTTTCCTAATTTTCTGAGAAATCGCCACACTGACATCCATAGGGGTTGTACCAGCTTGCATTCCCACCAGCAATGCAGAAGTGTTCCCTTTTC
>PVIU01015466.1:0-48196 GCA_004026605.1 Ondatra zibethicus
CCTGGACTGGGACTGAATGAGCATATGATCAAACCAGACTCTCTGAATGTGGCGGCGAAAGTTGGCAGATGGAGAACCCATCAACAATGACACCAGGACCTATCTCTTCTGCATGTATTATCTTTTTGAGAACCGAGTCTTTTTGAATGCACTCCTTCCTAGGCCAGGAGGGATGGGGGTGGGCCTTGGACTTCCAACACGGCAGGGCACCATGCCCTCTTTCAAGGAAGAAGGGGGAGGAAAGAGGGGTGGGGGGTAGTGGGAGGGGACCGGGAGAAGAGGAAGAAAGGAAAAAAAATTTTTTTATCTTTAATTATGTTCTTGAATGGAAAAAATAAAACAAAACAATGTATGGAAAAAAAAAAGAAAAAAGAAAAAAAAAACTCCACAGGAAAAAAAAATTAAACAATCTTTAAGCAGTTGTGCAGCAAATGAGGACAATGACCTCAAATTGTAAGTAATATATATAAGTATCTTTATCAGAGGTAGAAATGTACAGTGCAACATGATAAGTATATCCTGAAATTGCATCAATATACCAAGTATCTTAAGCAGAGGTAAAAAGATGCATGCATACAAAATGAGAAAATAATTTTGCATAAGTGAACAAATATTATAAACAGAAATAGGAGCATATTCAATATAACAAATAAAATTTGAATTTATATCAATATACAAAAATCTATATCAATGTAAGTTGTCTAAAACTAATAGCTCACACGTAGATACACTAAGCTACCTATTATCCCATCCATCCCACCCCTTTTTTCAAGAGAGATCACTGAGCCTAGTTCATTTCCACCCCAACCCTATACCAGTTATAACCAACCCCTAATATATGTTCCTAACCCTGAGGACAAACTTTTTTGGGTGAGGGGATGTAATTTTCTAGAATTACTTCCAGCAGTCAAGGGGGCAATGCTATTTCTATGGAATCCTGTAAAAACAAAAATGATGGTTAAATTTCAAGATTACTGTTAGGTATAATTGCAGGTAGTCTGTGAGTAGTCAGTAGGGTTTTTCTGAAGTTCTTATTTGAAGTTCAGGACAGAATGTTGTAAGAAGGTGCACCATCTCAGCTAGCCAAGTTGGAACCATCTTGAGCAGTTTGTAACACAAACTGATCTTAGAGAGATGCTATCAGCTTATGGCATCATATCAACCAGGTGGAATCGTTGTTGTGGAGCCCCATCTTCTTCCTGGAGACTTCAGACATTACTGTAGGAAAACTTATTGTTCATTATAGAAAACTCAAACATTATCCATATCAAAAGAAAAAGTTTGAATTTCTATAGAAATATTGAAGGTACCATAAAGTCAAAAATAGGTATGGGGAGAAGTAAAACTTTTGAAAAAAATGTTTTGATAGCCATAGTCCCTATATTTTATCTTCCTTCTGTCCCATACTAGGTGGCTTATAATATGAGACAGAACCTCTGAATTTTTCTTTTTACAACATGCTTGGATTTAGAGGAAAGCCACAGTCTAACTCCAAAACTAGCTTTGATTTTTAATGATTTGTGACTATCATTATATATACATTTAGATAGTGAGATTTTACCCTCCAGAGGATATTGGTATTGTAAGTCAAATTTCTCTTTGCTTGGTGATTCTTTCTGGATAGCTATCTTTTCTTCTTTAGGCATCTAGTTGCCCAAGGTCTCTTGACTTTTCAGATTGGTATTTTCCTGCAAAAACAAGAACAGAACCCTGCCCCAACTCTTATGAGGTTTCCTTACAACCTATAGGATTGTTATCTTTGTGGATGAGCTGTCACTTCTCTTCATTTAGAAATTTCTCCTTTGCAAACCGAATTTTGATTAATTTTGAGGGTGTCCATAGCTTTGCTTCTCCTGTGGAAACAAGAGTGAAACCCCTTCAACAATGTAGCACATCTCCTGGTTTCCATTCTGAGGTCAACACTCCTTGAAATATATTGGATGATTAATTCTGAAGTTTTTTCTATTGTCCAAAGTCTCTCTGTTGTCATTGTTTCTTTCTCATTAGCATTAAGAAAATTCAAAGTTAATAATGCATTATACAGTCTATTTCCAAGGGTCTTTTTCATCCCTTTCTGCTTGTTTAACATATCCTTTATATTTTGATTTGATCTTTCTATAACTGCTTGACCTATAGGATTGTTTGGTATACCTGTAATATGCTTTATATTATAATAAGCAAAAAAACTGCTTAATTTTCTTAGAGACATATGATAGAACATTGTATGTCTCTATTTGTGCAGGTATACCCATGATTGTAACCAGAGGGCCTCCTTGTTTGGGTTTCTGTCCTGCCCAGTTCCCACAACTGTTTGGCTCCAAAGAAAATCACACAGTGGTCTGCATAAGTTATAAACAGATTGGCCCATTAGCTCAGGCTTCTTGTTAACTCTTATATTAACCCATTATTCTTATTTATGTTAGCCACATGGCTCAGTACCTTTTTCAGAGGGGCAGGTCACATCCTGCTTCTTCGGTTTCTGGACAGGACTGCAGAGGAATGGGCTTCCTCCTTTCCAGAATTCTCCTGTTCTCATTGCCCTGCCTCTACTTCCTGCCTGGATACTGGCCAATCAGTGCTTATTTAAAATATAATTGACAGACTACAGAATTGTCCCACACCACTTCCTCCTCTTTTTTTTTTAAAAAAAAAAAACAAACAAAGGAAAATAGCCAGAGTCCATTTTTTTGGGAATGTGGGCACAGTATTCCAGGCTACTTCCTGCTTGTTGGGGGTGCTGATAATCTTATGGGGACCTAAAGAAAATTTAGAGTTACTATCAAGTCCTGACTGGGGTATCCTGTGAGGATTGATCATCTCAGGCAGCATCTTGAATCTGTTCTGGATGTAGAACTCAGACATCTGGGCCATCTGTTTCTACCGGAGATCTCTCAGGTGGTCTTCCTTGATCAAACCTGATTTTTCTTAACTCAGAATGAATCCACAGCCTCTCATTTCCTGTGGAAATAAAAGCAAAATCTTTTCTCCAAAGTAACATACCTTTTGACTTCAATTTTTCAAAATACCTATCTTGGATTAATTACCAGCATGTATAAACACATATCTTTTAGCAGCTGTTGCTTCTTCCTCAGCATTCAAACAATTCAAAGAGAGCATAATAACATACAGGATCAAGATTCTTTGTCTGTTTTACATCTTTATGTGGCTTTATTTTGAACTCTATTTCTTTTATTTTAAATTTTTGGCTTTTTGAGACAGGGTTTCTGTGTATCTTATCCAGGAACTCACTCTGTAGACAAGGCTGTCCTTGAACTAACAGAGATCTGCCTGTCTCTGCCTCCCAAGTGCTGGGACTAAAGGTGTGTGCTACCACACCTTGAACTCACAGAGGTCTGTCTGCTTCTGCTTCCCAGGCATTGGGATTAAAGGCATGTGCTACCACACCCAACTACTCTCTTTCTTTCTTTTTTATTTTAAGGACTTTTGCCTGCATATATTTTTAATACACTGTAAACCATTTAGAGGATTTTTTTCATCTTTGAATCTATCTTTACTGTATATCTCTCTCTTTCTGAACACAGGAGTCTTTAATTTACTAAGCAATATGGGTAGGATTAAAGCCATGGCTTTGACGGCTGGATCCAGCCCATTCCTTAGCTTTCTGCAATTCCAGACTCATGGCAGAAGTACTGGCTGTAGCCATTTTTATTGCCACAACTCTATGGCATTTCAGGGTCATTGCCAGCAAGCAACCTGCAACAGTGTGTCCACAAACAACACTCAAATGCTCTCTCTGTAGCCGGACCTCCTGCCTCAAAGAGTCAGAGTTTGCACTGGCAGGATGGCCCAGAAAGCTGGCATTTTAAAACTGTGCAGCTTTGTTCCTACTAAAAAGCATGCGGTCAGCTTTTATCAACACCATTTAAGTGTTTTGTGGCAGGACCTCTTAAAGAGTTGCAGGGTTTTGCAGCTAAAGCTGAGTCAAGAAACCTCTCTTAAATGAGAGCGCTTTCCTCTAGCAAGCAGACCAGATCCAAGAAATTGCTGCTACCAAGAAGCCATGCTTTACTCTATTCTTTTCTGTCTAGAATTACTTCCCAAGCTCTCTCAGGTTTTATGTGGATGCAGTTGTCCATGTGGGCACCATTCTGTAACATGAGGGCCTGCTTTTTGGGGTTTCTGTCAATTCCCACAGTCTTTAGGTCCCAAGGAAAATCACACAGAGGGTCTACATTAGATATAAACTGATTGGCCCATTAGCTCAGGCTTCCTAGTAGCTCTTATATTGTATATTAACCCATTATTCTTATCTATGTTAGCCACATGGCTCGGTACCTTTTTTGGCAGGATAGGTCACATCTTGCTTCTTCTGTGGTCTGGGCAGGACTGTGGTAGAAATTCTCCTGTTCTCATTGCCCTACCTCTACTTCCTGCCTGGTAGTCCCACCCATACTTCCTGCCTGGCTACTGGCCAATCAGCATTTATTTAAAATATAATTGACAGACTACAGAATTGTCCCACACCACATGATGGTCATAACTTCTAGTAAATATGTGATTACTGAATCAGCCTTTTCTGAACTCAAAGCAGTTGCCTGTCGAAAATCTGAATAGTTATACATGTGTGGTGTACATATTTTAATTTTCAAAATTCTACAAAATGAAATAAATCCATCTACCAGATTTTATTCTTTTGAGTACTCTTTGGGTTACTTCCTGCAGGTAGTGGTGTTTGGTGGTATAAAGAACAAGTAGGACATTTCCTTATAATATCCTTAGTTCACTGCCATGTAATAGAAAAGTCCTTTTTTAAACCTTTGCTATGGACATGATATTTTCTTGTGAAATTCTGAGGCCTTCAGCACATTTCTAATCAATAATTGATCAATTTCTGCATTACCTTGTGCTACAGCACCTGACAGACCTATATGGGATTGGATGTATGGGCACCAAATTGTAGTTGTATCAAAAAATTCCACAATAGTCCAGAATGGAGTATAACAAAGCTTTAATTATTTGGGGATAAACTCACAGTAAGGGTGGTAATCTACAGGCCTTTGCATGCACTGGGAACTGGAACTGAATCCAGCAGTTAAAAGGGCCCATGTATAGTTTTGATCTATACTTATAGTACAAGAGATCACACTCAAAGTGGGCTGGTATCATAAAGGCTGAAGGAGTTCTCCCAGCACCTACTTAAATCTAGTTTTTTTTTTTATAGTAACATAATTGGACTTCACCATATTAACCCTCTGAGGTGGGGCCATATAACGTTCTTCACATAATTCAATGTGAAACTTGGGTCCTACAGTGACATGGAATAGAAATTCTAGCTGATGCAACAGACATGCTGCATAACTCTGAAATAAATGCTTTGAGAGGCCTCTCTGATCTTTTAGAATGTTTACTACTGAAGCATAAATTGGTTAAGTCCATCTGATTACCTGAGAACAGCACAGGGTCTGGATTCTCAACATCCAGTGATGACACCCATTTTAAATTGCCAATTAGTGTTTTGAACTCTGGCCAATCAGATTACTCTTATCTTGTGAGACATATTAGTCCATTTTTGCTGTTATAGCAGAATACCTGGGATGAGCTTATTTATAAAGAACCTAGATTATTTTCTACTCTTTAGTGGCTGGAAAGTCCACAAGCATTATGACTGCATCTGGTGACGAACAGGCAAATCTCACAAGAATCTGTCAGAGGATATGACTCTGCAAGACAGAACAAGGCCGTGAGTGCTCAGGTCTCTCCTATAAGCCACTGATCCCATTACTGGGACTCCACTCTTGTGACCTCATCCAACCCCAATTTCTCCCAAAGGCTACACCTCCAAATTCCACCCACAGATGAGCCTGAGGATCAAGTTTCCAGCATTCCTATTTAGGTGATCCCATCCCTATGCATTCTGCCCCCATCTCCATGCTGATGTCTCACTGATTCTTTTACTTTTTACATAGTCACACTTGTGAGTTGCAGATGTATAAAATAAACTGATTATTAATAACCAACACCTGTGAGCATTATGAGCACCTAAAGTACAACACATCAAAAAATTAACTCATGTCTCTTGCCAAACTGATACTGCCTTTTACATTCCTCATTTCAGTGATGCTACTGATTTACCTGTCAACCAAGCACAAAACACAGCAATCATCCATATCATTCTCTGCTTTCACCTCCATGTCCAATTCGTCACAATGTTCCATGAATTCCCTTCTGGAGCATCTTTAATTTCTATTCCACTATTCCTACTTGATTGTTTCTTCTCATCATTCCTTGGCTGTAATATACTCCAGTCACCTTGAGTTTATTTTCATGGAGAAAACCAACTCCACATCAATAAGTGTTCTATTTCTAAAACATAATCAGGTCTATTCAAATCCTTTCTTCAACATCTTTAGTGCCTCCCTTTACTCTAACTGTTCATACAACCCACACTGTCATTTTCTGACTGCCATTGGGGACTGTCCAGCCTCACCTTTTCCTAATCTCCTTTGAGAACTGCATACAGACCCATGGAGCCTTTAGTGAGCCTCTCTCATCACAACAAAAATCAAATTCCTTTTGTCAGAAGTTGTTTCACACACTCTAAGACTGGAATATTCTCCAGTGTCTTCTTTTCCTGGCCTTGGCCTTTTGCTCCCCCATCACTCGGTGCCAGTGTCTTCAGGAAACCCTCTTCTCATCATGACTCCAGTGAGGCCCATTGGCGCAATGTGTTCTAATGACCTTGTTACATGGTAGACACACCTTCCTGAGCAGAAAGCCTTTGCAGATGGTGTTTCTTTTCCTTATTCTTTATTTTAAATCCATTACAGTCAGAAGGACTATAACCTGCCCACAATTCCTTACTATCAGGGCTTTTGAGTCCAATAAAATAGGTCATGAAAGCTGCCATGGTGGAGGGTGTTCATCATGTTTTCATGGACCAGACATGGTTTTTCTGTATTAATGTTCTAAATGTGTTCATACCTCCCCTGCCCTAACCATTTTTAACTCTATGACACTCTTCTTCCAGAAGCTTCTGAATGCTTCATTAATTCATAGATTCATTCTTATATCCTTCTCCCAAATCATTTATTATGAAGTTGATGTCACTGATCCTAGGCATGAGAATTTGAGGATCTAGAATCTAATAAAAACCTGGTATTACAAAACTCAACAGAGAAGTAAAGTTTTCCCAGAGAATAATTCATATGGAAGAGGATATAACAAAGAGAGCCTTGTGCTTATTAAATGTAACAACATGTATCTTAATTATTAATAATTGCACACATGATTTTGTTACTTGATAATTTGAGTCAGCAAAGATGTTTTAAGTAGAAACAGAGTATTTGTAGTTCACAAAAATACAGAATTCAGTTAAATACTTATAAATAAATGTATAAAATATATTAACATAAATATCTTAGAGATGAAACACATTTTTAATGCTTATTCTCACTCTGAAAGAGTGTTAGACATGGAGCAAAAGCTCCAAGACATTAGTGAACCTTGACTGTTACAACATTACAAGAACTTTGATCACAGAGGCGCCTGTTTCAGAATCCTGTTTTATAGGGTTAAGTGATTTGTTCGTAGTCATACAGGTGATCTAACTCATCAGTAATGCTCCTGTCAAGTGAGTGTGAAAGAGTAAAAGGAAATAGCTTCCCACTTGGAAGACCTTTCCTGCTCTCTCCAAATTCCTAAAAATCAACTGTGAAAATTTTCAGCACTTTCTGAATTCTTTTTCAAAGTCCTAGGTTGCTGTTGTTGGATGTGAGAGAGGATCTGATAATTGGGTCTGACCCCATGGGTGTGATACTTCTTCATGAACGGTCCTAAATTCTCAAACTGTAGTTTTGCATGGGAAGAAGCTCAAAGCAACTTTGGGTCCTAAGTCTATTTCCTGTTAGATGAATCAGAACTCTGAGGGCTCGGAGCCCTGGGGTCTACAGGTTTTAAAGTCACATGTTAAGACTCTCAGTTTAAGCGAGGCCAGCCTGCTCTACGAGCTACGGAGAAACCATGCCTTGAAAAACCACAAAAAGAAAAGAAAATGAATCTCAGCTTAATGAGCCAGTGTTTTCAGTGTCAACATCCACAGGAGACTACAGCAGACCTGGATTCTCAACTTCACTGGGATTATTGCATGCCTTGTTTCATCTTTTTGAGTCTCAGTGTCCTTACTTGTAAAGCAGGGAAACAATAGTCTTCATCTTTGGATCATTCACTGGGAGAATATATAAAAAAGCTTTGCCAATGTTTGCCATGCAGTGAGAACTCAGAATACCAAATGGGGTCCATTCATTTATTTAGAACTTGGTGTTTGCTTAACACCAAGGGTCACTTCTGTTTATGTCACTTCTCTTCTGTGACATAAACTCTACAGAAGCAGTATGATATTGGAGGAAGACTATGAACTTTGAAATCCAGACTTTGTCAATAGGGATAAGTCTGAGGATTCAATGACACTGTAATTCTAAACTGCCTCTCTTTTGGGTCCCACATTTTTCAAGCACTAGGTAAATGATCATTGCCGTCCTTGTCCCTCCTGTGGTGCTCTCCATCACAGCACAGTCTTCATCATAAAATGAAAGTAGCACTGTATTTAGCTAAGGAATTTCTTGTGATTCTGATTCATTTTCTTCAGAATTTCTATTCATTAATGTTCTTTCCCAAGTGGTGTGTGTGTGTGTGTGTGTGTGTGTGTGTGTGTGTGTGTGTGAACTTTTTAAGACATCAGCTCTTCAATTCTGCTTCTTCCTGGTTGATGGAGTGAGGTGTATGTATGAAAATGTTGATGCAATCTGGTTTATGATCTCAGCTGTGGTCTGATGGTGCTAAGGAAAGGACATATTTCTTTTTTCTCGAACTTATAATTAAAATTTTATAGATTTATGGCATACATCATGGCATTTTGGCATATATATGTATTGGAATGGCTAACTTATGTAACTTATAGGCATTCATTGGCTTAGATTCATTTATTTTTTTTTTTTGCAGTGAGGACAGTTAGTCTTTTTCAAGTTATTTTTAAGTAGACAACACATAGTTATTTGTTGTAGTCACTGTGTATACAACAGGTCTCATGAACTTATTTCTCCTGTGTATGAATTTTTGTTTCTTTGGAGTAATATCCCCTTCTCTGAGTTCCAGCTAACAACCATCCCACTTAATTATTCTGAGAATGATAGTTTCGATTCCAAATATGAGTGAGACCATGTAGTTCTTGTATTTTCATGCCTTGTTCATCTCATTTACCACATGTCTTCCAGGTTGATCTATGGTGTCACAAATGGTAGGATTTCTTTTTTTTTTTACAAGGTTTTCTCTCTCTCTCCCTCTCTCTCTCCCTCTCTCTTTCTCTCTCTCACACAAAGGAGATTCTATTAAACATTAATGGATTAATTCCATTGATGGGTAAATTCTATTAATTCATATTCATTGATAGATCTTTTGGTTGACCCTTTCTTCACTGATGTGCTGCAAAGAACATAAGAGTACAGCTGTCTCTTAATGTACTGGTGTCATTTCCATACATAGGAATGAGGTTGCTGTAACAAATGGGAACTGAGTTTCTAGTGTTTAGTGACCTGCTATACCATTTTACTACATACCATTTCCCATCTCCTCCACATCCTTGTCAGTATTCGTTTTCTTCTTTTGTTTTGATAGTTGTCACTTGAACAGGCTTGGGAATTGTTTTATTGATTTGCATTGCCCTGATGGTTGGTGATGCTGAATATCTTTTCACATGACTGTATGTTCACATTTCATTTGTATGTTTTCCTCTGGGAAATACCTTTTAAGGTTCATTGTTTATTTTTTTAAACAGACTGTTGCTTACTATGTCATTGTGGGAGGCGCTTCTGTAGTCTACATATTAGTTCCTTACCATATTCTCCCTATTGATAGGCTGTGCCTCTAATCTGCTGTGCAGAAGCTTTTGAGTGTGATGCTATCTCACTTGTTTATTTCTGTTTTTGAGATCACACCCAAAAGTAATTGCTAAATCTCATGTCACAGAATTTTACCCTAATGCTTTCTTGTTTCTGTTTTATAATATTAGGTCTCAAGTTTAAGTCTCTAATCCATTGAGTTGATTTTTATATAAAGTGTGAGGTAAGGATTTAGTTTTATTGCATTCAGCTTCATGTGTATAGAATGTCAGACATTCTGAGCCTCACCATATACTTTCATGCCTTTTCTCTGTGCTTGTTAATTGAAAACTCAGATTTCTATGCTTTTGTGGAGTGAGTGACCCTCATAGCAGATGCTACCTCCCTTAATTAAAAGACAGCATTATTCAGAACAGATTTTACAATTACTTTTAATATGACTTTCTGGGTCATTTAGACATTGATAGTACTAGAAGCTTTAGTCAAATTAGCCTCAAACTTTTTGCCATAAAATATTCAGCTGTGCAAAAGTATGGATCAGGGCCATCATCTAGGATGTTCTGTGGTGATGAAACTGTCATATAATTTTTTCCTTCCCTAAGCATGTCTATAAATCTCACTAGTCTATTTGAGCACATGAATTGTATTTTGTGTGATCGAGTAACCAAACTTTTAATTATAGTCTATTCTAATTAATTTAAATTTAAATTGAATTTAGCTACATGTGCTTACTAACACTATTGTACAAATCTTAGTATGAAAAAGCCCCAATGTTTACTACGCAGAACTTCAGGAAGGCAAAGCATTACAGGTACAGTTCACTTTCCCTACCACACTATATGCCTCCTCCATCCCAAGTCTCCTTTCTGCACCAGGTGTAACCACTCTTTTGAGCATACTTAAACTTTTCCATGAACATTTATAGACTTGCACTCTATATGCAAGATGTTGTTTTCAAGGGTTGTTAACATTGTGCTTTATGTAACTTTCTACAGATTGTACCCTTATATGTTTTTGAGATGCATTCCTTTCACACAGGTACTGCCATCTCACTGTTTTTACCTCTGGTGTTCCATTCCCATTAATGAATATTTGAAGATTTATTTACCCTTTTTCCTGTAAATAGAAATTGACCAGGCTCTAATTTTTCTTATTTACTATTGTGGCAAGCAAAGCTACATAAAATGTTGATGGGAATAGAGATGAAAGGCATGACCATGTTCTTTTTTTTAAAGCTTTTTTATTGATTTTTATTGAGTTATACATTTTTATTCTGCTCCCCTCCCTTCCTTTCTCCTCCCATTCTACCCTCTCCTAAAGTCCCCATGCTCCCAATTTACTCAGGAGATCTTGTCTTTTTTACTTCCCATGTAGATTAGATCCATGTATGTCTCTTTTAGGGTCCTCATTATTGTCTAGGTTCTCTGGTATTTGTGATTTGTAGGCTGGTTTTCTTTGCTTTATCTCTAAAATCCACTGAGGAGTGAGTATTATGGTATTTGTCTTTCTGGGTCTGAGTTACCTCACTCAAAATGATGTTTTCTACATCCATCTATTTGCCTGCAAATCTTAAGATGTCATTATTTTTTCTGCTGTGTAGTATTCTGTTGTGTAAATGTACCACATTTTTCTTATCCATTTTTTGGTCGAAGGACATTTAGGTTGTTTCCAGGTTCTGGCTATGACAAACAATGCTTCTATGAACATAGTTGAGCATATTTCCTTGTGGTATAATTGAGCATCCTTTGGGTATATACCCAAAAGTGGTATTACTGGAGGAAGGTTGTTTTTATAATTTTCTGAACACTTGCCATACTGATTGCTAAAGGGGCTGTACCAGCTTGTACTTCCACCAGCAATGGAGGAGTGTTCCTTTTACCCACATCCTCTCCAGCATAAGTCGCCATCAGTGTTTTTGATCTTGGCCATTCTTACAGGTGTAAGATGGAATCTCAGAGTTGCTTTGATTTACATTTCTCTGATGGCTAAAGATGTTGAACATTTCCTTAAGTGTCTTTCAGCCATTTTAGATTCCTCTGTTGAGAGTTCTCTGTTTAGGTCTGTACCCTATTTTTTTTTATTGGATTATGTGTTCTTTTGGTGTCCAATTTCTTGAGTTCTTTGTATATTTTGGAGATCAGTCCTCTGTCTGATGTGGGGTTGGTGAAGATATTTTCCAATTCTGTAGATTGCCTTTTTTGTTTTATTGACCATGTCCTTTGCTTTACAGAAGCTTTTCAGTTTCGGGGGATCCCATTTATTAATTGTTTCTCTCAGTGTCTGTGCTACTGTGTTATATTTAGGAAGTGGCATGATCATGTTCTTGAGGAGCTCATGGTGGCTACACAGATGAAAGATGGATGAGATCTCATCATTCTGATGGATGAGAAGTGGAAATGTCATATACATGGATGCCAGAGCATCTGGAAGAACCTTCTCAACAAACTCAACTTTGAGCTGACTGCAATAGTGTTTGGGTTAAGAAGCATGTGGCAGCACTTGCTAGAGATACAGATTGGTAGCAGTAAGCCAGGCAGGATGCAAACAGCAGGATGTTCAGTACCAACAGGGACCAGTTTGTGACAGTTGCCAAGGATACAGCAGGGCAGTTACCAGTGCCAGATGGTAAGGGCTATTGTCTCTCATGTGAAAGGGCATGTATTTCATCTTAATGGCAATGATGTGCCATTAGCAGTTGGCATCTGTTGTTGCTAAGCATTCATCCTTCCTTTGGTAAAATTTTCTTTTAATTCCATAAGTTTCTGGGAGCTAGCTAATCACATAACCTAAGCTAAAGAAATTACAGTTCCATGTAATCAAAATGAACCAACCAGACTCATTTTCTGCAGCTTTAAGTAACGACAAGAGAGGGCACTTCTGTTTACTAGTCAGGAGATCAGGTTTGTCACAGGAGATCCAGATAGCAAACCCAAATGGATGCTGAAGATCTGAGTTTGGGAAGCCTTCTGTCCTGGAGGTGCAGACTCAGAGATGGTGCACTCGACTACTCCATTTCTGTCTTCTCTCATTCATCAGGCCATGAAAATCAATCCTGAATCCATTCACACATTCCTACTTGTGTACCTGAAACTCATGCAAGGCCCTGCCTTCTCTCACCATGCCCACTGCACTCAATTATGTACTCTGCATGCTTCAGAGTGATGGGTGCTGGATGCAAATATGCTTAAAGAGCTCTTCTGCTGAATCCTCACGTATTTCTTTTTATACTTGGAGTATGGCTTAGCTTTACATTGGGATTCATGGGGCAACACATACAGTCACAGATCAGTGAAGAACTATGTACATGAGGAATTTTCAATGGTCATTATTTATGAAGGTCACAGGACAGGTTGCAGTGAAAAGTAACCAGCATTGGGTTACAACAATGACACTTATATTGGATACCTTTATTGTATTCTTGAATGTATATGATCTGCTTCCGACCCAGGACTTTTGTATTTGAAGGGCCATCTTCTTAGAGTCTTTTTGTCACAGGCCTCCTCTTGGCTGCCTCATTTATATCATTCAGGACTCAACTCACATGGCATCTCCTGTCCATGAGGGCTCCTAGACTACCTTCCTGTTTCATTTCTAATGATAGTTCTCTATTCCATTAGATGCCCTAGTAGGAATTGGGTCTTTAGAGGACAGGGAGCCAAATGAGTACTTCCTGAAAAGAAGGACAACTACCAGGGACACCTCTGCTCTCACCACGTATTCTAATCTCTTGCCAGTTTAGAACTGTGTGGGACCATCTTCATGACAATGATCCAGAATATTATTATTGAAAAATTTACCAAAGAAGGAAGTGTCAACATGGAGATTAAAATAAATTCTGGAAGTCATGAGATAACTGCAAACACAAGCAACTTTGATTTTCTAAAGGTCAAACCAAGTAAAATGCCGCAAACCCCCACGACCTGCCTTAAACCTCAATTTTCCAGTCTGAAAATGAGACAACTAAGTTAGGAGTCCTGTGGTGTCTTCTCTTTCTTTCCTTCTAAGCACAGAGAGGCTAGGGATTGTGACCCAGAACAGTTCTGCATTGTTCTGGGGTGACTGCTACCAGAAGACATGAAGGAGATACCCCTGATTCCTGTCAGAATCCACATTTACTCTTGCTTTCTCTGGGGTTTGGCAGCAATCTGAGAGCCCAGGAAGCACAAAAATGAGCTTTGCAATTGGGAGACTGGGAGACTGAGATGAGGGCTGGGATCATGAGGACAGTTTCACTGTCCTTTGCAGGTTCAGAATTGGTTGGATATGAGGGCTAGCCCACTACCACTTCCCAGATCTGTTGGACAGGGTCTTCTAGCAACTCATAAACAGGAACAGAATACGTGCAAGGTCCAGTTGACAGGGAGTGGTTACCTTAGTCTTACCTAAACAAACTTTTGGCCTGAGGCAACAGTATAGTTCCTGAATTTCTAAAGGAGCCAGAACCTAACATATCCTCAATCCCTGATAGGCAGATGTTCTTCCTAGACCTGAATCAATTTGGAAAGAACAATGTCTCTGTCAGTGTAACACCTTCACATTTTGGATAAGATGTACCTGAGATAAGGAGCGAACCAGGACACTGAGTCAGTTTTTCCTTCATCTGACTGTTGGGATGGGAAACTCACTTCTGTTCAACACATCACTTTCCTTAATCTTAGCTTCCTAACTCCTTACCTATATCTTAGCAACTTCCTGGAGTTCAGGTCCCAATGCAGGTACTCTTGCTCATGATTAACAGGCACATTGAAGCAGTGGAATATGATTAGAATCTGAATATGGCATATACACAGGTTCCAGCTCCTTGTAGGAGGCTGCTGAAATCCTGTAGATCAGTTCTGATGGGTACAGGATGCTGTGATGGCTGACTCCTGCAGACTGTACTACAGGATGTGGTGATGGATACCTGATACTATGTCCCACACCCACCAAGACTATCTCTTCCTATAACCACAGGAGGACACTATTGAGTGTCTCACATGCCTTGCACCAGAGTCCTCCAAAGTTGTCTCTTGAGAGGGCCATTGGGTGAGTGAACACTAATGAGACATTCTGAAGAAATTGAGACCCTTAGCCTTATTGTGTTGCAGGCTGGTTGAGGATAGAACTATTTACTTCAGATTGGAGTGTGACTTGGAGCACAGTAGAGCATGCAAGACAAACTCCCTGAAGAATGTTGAGAGAATATGAAAAGCAGAGACTCACGCATTCAGACTCAGGACAGCAAAGCCCTTGTGCTTTCAGCCATCATTTTTTACCACTTCCTCCAGTTGTGCCACCTCCTGTTTCTTTTATTTATACACACACACACACACACACACACACACACACACACACACACACACACACACACACACATATATATTCTTATTTATTTATTGCAGAGAATTCCTTTCTAAATTATTTTTATTGAGGTCTACATTTTTTTCCCGCTCTGCTCTTTGCCTCTCCCCGCCCCCCTTCAGCCCTCTCCCAAAGTCCCCATGTTCCTAACTTACTCAAAAGATCTTGTCTTTTTCTACTTCCCATGTAAATTAGATCTATGTATGTCTCTCTTGGTCAACAACCTCATTGTTGTCTAGGTTCTCTGGAATTGTGATTTGTGGGCTGTTTTTCTTTGTTTTATGTTTAGAAACCACTTATGAGTGAGTACATGTGATATTTGTCTTTCTGTATCTGGGTTACCTCACTCAAATGATGTTTTCTACATCCATCCATTTGCCTGCAAAATTCAAGATGTCATTATTTTTTCTGCTGTGTAGTACTCCATTGTGGAAATGTACCACATTTTCCTTATCCATTCTTTGGTCGAAGGGCATTTAGGTTGTTTCCAGTTTTTGGCTATGACAAATGATGCTGCTATGAACATAGTTGAGCACATGTCTTTGTGGCAGTATTGAGCGTCTTTTGGAAATATACCCAAAAGTGGTATTGCTGGGTCTTGAGGAAGGTTGTTTCCTAATTTTCTGAGAAATCGCCACACTGATATCCAAAGGGGTTGTACCAGGTTGTACTCTCACCAGCAATGCAGAAGTGTTCCCTTTACCCCACAACCTCTCCAGCATAAGTTGTCATCAGTGTTTTTGATCTTGGCCATTATTACAGGTGTAAGATAGAATCTCAGGGTTGTTTTGATTTGCATTTCTCTGATGACTAAGGATGTTGAACATTTCCTTAAGTGTCTTTCAGCCATTTTAGATTCTTCTGTTGAGAATTTTCTCTTTAGGTCTGTACTCCATTTTTTTTTATTGGATTATGTGATCTTTTAATGATCAATTTCTTGAGTTCTTTGTATATTGTGGAGATCAGACCTCTGTCTGATGTAGGGTTAGTGATCTGGTGGGATACATTTCTGTAATGTCCACGTAGGTCATTACTTCACTTTACTTCTCTCGTGTGTCCTCTACAACATAACTCCTCTCATTAGAGAAGTCTTCCCTGGCCACTGGGTCTAAAGTTGTCCTATTTATTCCTTCCAGCCTCTATTCCCTGGCTTATTCCTCTTTGTAGCCTTACTACGGTTTGACATAGGAGACTGTTTATTTATATACTTGTTTGCTTTCTGTCTTCTCTAGCTATAATGTAAGTTCCACCAGGCAGGGGTTAGAAATTGACCAACACTAAGTACCCAGTATCTCCAAGATTACCTGCCATTCATAGTTGCTATATGGATACCTGTTCAATGAATGGGTGAGTGGTACAGAGGGTTCCAAGCAGGTGGTAACCATCTACTGACCTTGAAGAAAGGATGGCATGAGTTGGGTAGACTTTCCAGGAGAAAGCTTTGGGATAGGCCAAAGCATGGAGGAGAAGTGAAGCGAAAGCCAGGAGGTAAAAGATGATGGAAGGAGGAAGGATAGAGTGTCAGTGGCCATGGTAGGGAAAAGAAACATTCTGGTATGTGGAGAGAAAGTATCACTTCCTGATGTGATTTTCTTGGGTCACTTCCATCCAGCGCAGGCATTCTTCCTTCTCTCCTCAGAGGTGTACACACCTCAAGTCAGTCAAATCCTCACCTTCACAACAGGCCGTCAGTCTCATGCCTCAGAATAACATAAATTGTCTTTAGCTTTGCCTTTGCTCCCTACTTCCTGAGGTACCCTGTGGTGTCCCTTCTCAGGGCCTGGCTGGTCGCTATTGCCTGCACTATCCATTGCCACCGTGCTTCCTGGGATCGTCTCAGTGTTTCAGGTGATTTGTTTGATCTCTCATAAGCTTCTCCAGGACTGAGGCCAATCATATCAAAATTGCAGAAAGGCAATTAATAATCGCTCTTAGGTTTGGAATGCAAGCAGAGGTGAATCTTATTTCTGCCTCTACCCTATCGCCAGCTAAGCATTTGGGTATTTCACTTCACCTTTCAGGACCTCAGTGTCCTCTAGAAAATAGGGAAGAAAACATCTTCCTTGTAGGGTTTCTTTGAGTATTAAACAAATAAAATTCCATTTAAAGTGCTTAGCACGGAGAGGTGCTCCAAACAACCAGAGCCTCCTCTCTCGGGCAGTTCCCACTCATAGCCTTCTCCACAGGTTCCAGCGTGGATCTTCCTATGAGGCCAGCTCCATAGCTTTCCATAAGCCTTAGACCAGCCCAGGCAGTTAGGATTTTTTTGCTAATTAATGGATTGAATTTTCAAGCAACCTGAATCTCTCAGGGAAGATCCTTAACTCCATTAATCAGAGGGTGTCATCCTGGTCTCCTGTAGGCAGCCTCAGGTATCATAAAATTCATCATAAAAAATCCAAAATGAGATGACAAAAATATGTTTGCATTCGAACACTCTGATTATGCATTTGCTGATGCAAGCTGGTGCCATGAAGGGGTGACAGTCTTATTTATTTATTTGTGGGCTGGTGTTTATTCTTTCAGTGATACTTATGTCTTTCTTCCAATGGCTCATTGGCACCCATCCAGCAAATGAGGAATGCTTGTTTGCTTAGAATCTAGTTACAGTGCAGAACAGTCAGGGGTGGCACCTTGCAGTTTTTCATCTGTTTTCCTTCCAAAGCACTCAGGAAAGTGGATGGGACAAAAATGTTACACAGCAACCATCTCACTGAGGTTGGTAAATAAATGGAAACCAGAAGATAGGCACAGTTAGCTTTTGAAAGAAAGAAAAGCTATTCATTCCTTTTGTTTGCAGACCACGAAAGCACTTCAGACTCTGCTCACACAGTTAGAGGAGTCTGTATATCCAACTTTAATGTGGAGAACATTTTCTCCTTCCTATAATTACGTAGTAACAGACAGCAATCCTGGGCACTGAACTTAACTACTTTCTGGAATTCTTGTAACATTCTTAAGAGGTGAGTAGTCTTGCTATTTCCAGATTCTACAGAAGTTAACTTGCCAAGGGTCCAAGATTAAATGCTCTAGCTGTGGGTCAGATTCAGTCAGACTTGCCCCAAAGCAGCATTTTTAATAATTGTATGTTAATAAAATGGAGCATAGACAATGATTAATGTATTACTAAGTTAAAATATTAATTAACAGGTAACCATAGTAGAAGATGGTCATTGTAACCAGCACATGTGCTGGTGTTCTCATCAATTTTCCTGCTTCTGATTCTGTTCAACTTAGAATACATCTCCCAGTATTTTTTGCAATGACGTCTGGGCATATGGACAGTTACACTGAAAGACTAGACTAGACTAGAATTTATGGGCGCTCCTTTTGTACTTCTTAGTTAATAATAAGATTGAGAGCCAGAGAGATGGTCCATTGGGTAACAGAAACCTGGTGACCTTAATTGTCCTCCGAGCTCCACATACCACACATGCTTTTATCCTACAAAAATAATAAAAGTGTTTAAAGTTTATTTAAAAAATGACTACATCTTCCTAACTTTACCATTTCTTTTCTCTGATTGGATGTCTGTTGACTGGAGAGGCCTTGAGAAGTTCATGCTGAGGGAAAAGCTATTCCATTCCTCTTGCCCCAGGCCTGGCTCTCATCAAGATTTAAAATTATATTTTATTTATTTATTTATGTGTATTGATAGTCCTTTTCTGATAGTTGGAAATAAATGCACCAGACTAAAGGAAAAGAGGATTGTGACCTGTTTGAATCCTAGAATTGTTAGGGTGAAGTAATAAGGTTGAGGCATCAGAGCTGATGCCTTTTGAGGTATCACATAATGTAACAATGAAATCACAGACCTCAGTATCCCTCTTTGACTGTTGTTTGTAGATGGTAGTGTGTGGTCTTTGTCTTCCTTGTTTGGCATCTTTTGCTCTTTCGTCCCAGATATAATAGAGTTCCAGTTGAGTTTTGTTGCTATGTGTTGGTGCTGAGGACTGGACCAAAGACCTCAAGCATCTGAGATATGTGGTCTCTTTCTAAGCCGTACCCAACACCTGTTTTTCAAAGGCTGGGGTCAGTTGTATATAACTTTCAGAATGGGAATATTGTAAACAGAGCATTTATGATTGAGGTGCTCCTTGGCCATTCCTGAGAAGGATGCATGTGTATGACATCCAAGGAACAATGATATGAAGTAAAAGCCATTTAAATATAATTTCTTTCCCACAAACATAGTTGTATGAGGTTCCCCGCCCCCTTAATCCAAATGAAAATGTTCAGCCCTAGGAGGATAGGACTTTGATTTTCCTTCTGTCATCATTTACTGCTTTTGGTAAGTGTGGACAGTCATCATTTCATGTGTAGATGGTCAGTGTGGAGAGGCGGTTGGCATTTCATACATAGACGTTTGTGCCTTATGACGTCATCACAAAGGTTTGGCTCATAGGTGGCTGTTAAATGACGATTGTTTCCTTAGCCTCTAGCTATGCAAGCCACTCCTTCTTTTCACAATTTATCAATGAATAAAAATTAAGTCTAGCCCTATCCTCTCCTGATTCTGTCATCTGATAGTTCTCCCTGGATGACAATTGAGTGGCAGAAGAAGTTCTGACAGACAGCATCTAAAGAATAGTAAACTTAAATTTGTCATTCACAAACCCCAATACTGTATGTATGGCAAGTCACATACTGCATAACTTATCTCCAATCTAGGATTAGTTTATGTACACGAAGAGTGGCATTTTTAATACCAGGAAACATAGCTTGACCTTGAAAATGGCATTAACAAGATGATTATTTTATTTGGTGATTGGTTATGTACACACAGGAGGCCTATGTTGTATTCAGTAGACAGCCTTTACATCTCCAGACAGGTTTCAGTACATTCTTGATTTTAGTGGGAAAAACAAGTTTATTCTAATTAAGAAACTCTAGATCAATGGTTCTCAACCTTTGGGTTGAGACCCTTTTGGGAGCTGAATGACCTTTTCATAGTGGTTCCTTAAGACAATTGGAAACCACAGATATTTACATTATAATTCATAACATTGGCAAAAGTACAGTTATGAAGTAGCAATGAAAATAATTCTGTGGTTGGGGTCACCACAGCATGAGGAACTAACTGTATTAAAGGGTCACAGCACTAGGAGGGGGAGAAATGCTGCTCTAGAGGACCCTAATGGATTGGGTGGACAGCATACGAGGCTGTGATAGGTGTCAGCAGAAGAGAGAGCCCTTTAAGGAGTCCCCTGGGAACATTCACTTCATCTGAACCAACTTATAATGCAGTCCTATGATCTGTTACTTCCCTTTGCAGGTGACCAAGTACACAACCTTCTTCCTCTACCCTTATCTCTCTGTCTTTATTTATGTATTTCTGTGTGTATATTTCACCCTCGTATGTCTGTATCACTCTCTCTTTCTCTCTCTCTCACAAACACACACAGAGGGGGAGAGACAGAGAGAGAGAGACAGATAGACAGACGGCATTCCTTTTTTCACAGCTAACCTTTTTATTTTATTAAGTTTTAGTTCTCCATGTGGCTATCCATGTTCTTAGAATTAGGCATCTCCTATGACAGCTGCCTGTTCAGACCCCTTCTCTATTCAAGGGGAAACTCTGGCCAGGCCATTTCTCAGCAGTCTAGTAAGGGCAGAGACTTCATTTTTGGGTACATTGACAACTTACCAACATCTTACAATCTTACTTCTTACTGTCCTTTTCTAGGATTTTTTTAGAAGTTAAAGTCACCTCATAGCCTAGTGATCAAGTCTGAGAAAGTACCATTCCTTCTACTAGATTGCCTCATCCAGTCTTAATAGAAGAGGTGCCTAGTCTCACTGCAACTTGAGATACCATGGCTGGTTGTTATCTATGGGAGACCTGCCTGTATGAAGAAAAACAGAGGAGGAATGGATGGGGATGGGAAGAAGGGATGTGGGGGAGGAGGGGCTGGGAGGTTAGAAGATAGGGTAAATTTTGTTTGGGATGTAAAACCAAAAACAAACAAATTAATAAAGAGATAAAATGGCTCTATATTTCCAAATGACCTGAGATATTCTCAGTATTTCCTGGTGGAATGGGGCGAGACAATTGTTGGTTGTAACACAAACTGCCATAACAGAACACCGTAGACAGATAGCTTAAATGACAGCTATTTATTTCTCATAGTTCCAAATACTGGGAAGTCCAAGGCCAGTGCTGGTCCACTCAGTTCCACTTTAGAGAGGCCCTTTCACTGGCTGCACATGAGGGTCTTCTTGCTACACCCTTAAAGAGGGGCAGGGGCAAGGGAGAGAGGAAAGAGAGAGAATCAGAGAGACAAAAAGATTTTGTGTGTGTGTGTTTGCATGTGTGTGTTAGTGTGTGTGTGAGTGTGCATTTGTGTGTGTGTACATGTGTATAATGCAAAAGCTGTGCTCTGGTCTCATTATAGAGGCATCACTTGTGGCCTAGGAACTCAATTCTCATGATGGTACTGAAATTTCATTATTTTGAGGGTTAAAGCTTCAACATATGAATTCTAGGGATTTTATAATTCAGCCTATTATTTAAAGCTCTAGTTATGCCACTTACTGGTCACAGGCATATCTCCTCCAAAGCCCAGCTTATTTAACTGGAGGTCCTTGTGATAGTGGAGGCCAGGGAGTGTTCCTTTTAGCCTCTTTCCCATTGAAGTCAGTTCATGTGTTTCTCTAGATTTTCTCTCCAACTCTTAAACTTTACCTTTCCAGATTGGGTTGGTCAGAGAAGGAGACATTAAAGCAGCAAGGTTTTTTGAGGCCATGTGTGTGGATAAAATAGCACCATCATCCCAGAAACCATGGAACTCATTGTTCATGCAAACACATCATCTCTGGTTTGCAATGAGTCTTCTTAAATCTTATCAGTTGTTTCACAGACTTGAGAAAACAGTCATAAGGAACTCCAGTGCAAGACTCTCTTCAGTATCAAAAAGTTGAGTGTGAATCAAAACAAACTTCTGGAATGCTGGAGATAGAAAGACCATGATGAGAATGTGGAGCCTTTAAGACATATTTGTTTACATAACACTTGTTTGCTTAGAATCTTTATTGGATTTCAGTGCTGAAGGTTGAAGAGTTATAATCATGAAGGCTATGAAACATCGTATTATCCCAGGACACCTTGGATATTCTTCCTGGCCCCTCATCTAGCCACCAACAGAATTACTAATCAAAACTATTCATAAGTCACATTATGCTTGTCATCTTCTCAGCCTCTAAGTATAGTAATTTCCTGTTTTGTGCTCTAAGAGTGCTTATTCACTCCCTCATCGCATGACCTCATGATGGTTTATTAATGAACTGTAAACTTTTGTATGCTAGGTATAGTGCTTAAATGCTTGTGTTTTGAGACCCTGGAGATCTCAGAAAAAGCATAATTGAAAGAATATGGGGAAATCCTTCATACTGGAGAACTTCAGGTTTACTAGCCAAAGTGCATCTACCTAGAACATGTAGATAGGATGTATGCCAGGTTTAATCATACTTTGGTATGGGAGGTCCTTCTGTCCATGTGTTGCTTTCATTGGTTAATAAAGGAACTGCTTTGGACCTATAGCAGAGCTGTAGGGGAACAGAGCTAGGTGGGGAAAACTAAAATGAATGCTGAGAGAAGGAAGGCAGAGTCAGAGAGACACCATGGAGCCACAGCCAGAGTCAGACTGGCTTTGCTGGTAAGCCACTGCCACATGGCGATACACAGATTAGTGGATATGGGTTAAATTAATATGTAAAAGTTAGCTAATAAGAAACTAGAGCTAATGGGCCAGGCAGTGATTTAATTAATATAGTTTCTGTGTGATTATTTCTGGTCTAAGCTAACCAGGCAGCCAGGAAGAACAAGCGCCCTCTTTCCCACTATATTTGGTGCACCAATGTGGTGGACTAACTCCATGTAAACCTGAGAGGGTTTGGAAAGAAACTCTAGACACACACACACACACACACACACACACACAGCACACACACACACACACACACATGTGCATGCACACACAAACAAAATTTAGCTGCATTTTTTTTCTGAATGGGATTTACTTGCTGGCAGCACATGGCAGTTCCTTTAAGAGAGGTTTTACTGATTCAGCAGTAGCAGCCATGCAGTTTTAATATGGCAGCTTCCTGGCCATGGGCTGTGCTGTTAGTATAAACTCTGGTTCTTCTGGGAGAGCAAGCATTTAGATGGGGTTTGTGAGCAGACTACTGCAGCTTGCTTAATGGCAACATGGACCTGGAAGTGGGGAGGGGTGTGTGGCTCCACCATGCTGGGCTGGGCAGGGCAAGCAGGAAGTACCATATTTGACTTAGTAATGCTTAGTAAATTTTAAGAAGCACTTAGCATTTTAAGAAGTGCTTCTGGTCAGAAAATAATTACAGATATGCAATAAAGACAAATCCAGATGACTCATAGTGTTGGATAAATGTACATAGGCTTAGAAGAGAGAAGAAAAAGACTATGGAGAGTCATTAAATAAAGTTAATGTTTTCTAAAAAAAAGGTAAAGTCTTTAAAGAGACAGAGTACAGACAGTCATCGATTGAGAGGAGTAAACAAAGGATAAGCCATGTAAAAATGGAAAATTCACAGTGAGTCTAGAATTTTGGGTCTAAGGATATGTTGCTTTGGAAAAGAGGTTCTTCTTTTGTTTTCACAGAAGATGAGAACCTATGGATTGCTTCCAGACCAATATGGCTTGATGGATGGAACAAGACCCCCTGAAGTTTTCTGTGAACACCCCCACAAAGAAAATACTTAGTCCAATAAACAGCAGGAATCAGTTTAGAGAAACTACACTCATATTCTCATATATTGTTTTTAATTTTTTTTACATTTAAAGGGGGATATGATATAAATATGAATAATTTGCATTGGTGTAGATTTTGGTTTATTGATACAAATTTAAGGTCAATTTTGTTATATGTATATGTATTTCTCATCTTGATTAAGGTATTGTGTTTGTGTAGCTTATTTAAAATTTTAAAGTATAATTAAGAAATATAAGTTAATAGATACTCATCTAAAATAGTCAAGATTGGAGTCATGTTAGGTTTTCTAGATGTATAGAGATATATTTCAATTAGATAGATATTCTTCAAACCTTTCAAAGACTAAAAAAATATGACAATTAAAATGTTTTAATAACTTAGGACTTTTCATGACAATGAGACACATCTGCTCCTGGCAGCACCAGTTACTTCAAGAGGAAAATGGGCATAAAAGAGGCTCCTTATGGAGTTTGCTAGCCATTTGGGCAAGAAACTGCTCTTGCCTGGACTGCTTAACTGGACACACAGGACCCTCAGAGAGATGACTGCTAAACTTGCTTAAAGGTGAGATGGTCCTTTGGGGTTCGTGCTTCATAAAAGACTCTCCTAGACATTCTGCAGGATACAAAAGAAAGTGACTGGCAAACTGACAATATAGGTGGAACTGTCTTGGAAATTTCCTGCTTTGTGGAAAAGTCTGCTGGATACTATGGGCCTGTGGGCTGAAGATAGATGCCCAAACGGTACAGAAGAACTTTGGGTGACTGTCCAGGCAGCAAGATGTCTCTGTCAATTCCAGAGTTTTTGAAGTGGTTTACAATGTACTTCTTGTTTAGTTAGGTAATATAACGTCCTTCTGGAGTCTTTGATGAAGTTGAAGAATTTATAGTTATCATTATAGTTTTCCTTAGTTATGATAAAAGATAAAGTAGATATAAATATTGTAACTGTAATTCTTGCTTGATAACTGTTTTGTTATATGTAATTTTACTATGTTAAAGTTAAAGCCTTCCTTTTTGTTTAAACAGAAAAGGGGAAATCATGTAGGAGGTCCTTCTTTCAGTCTATGTGTTGCTTTCATTGGTTAATAAAGGAACTGCTTTGGGCCTACAGCAGAGCTGTAGGGGAACAGAGCTTGGTGGGGGAAACTAAACTGAATGCTGGGAGGAGGAAGGCAGAGTCAGAGAGACACCATAGAGCAACAGCCTGAGTCAGGCATGCTGAGACTTTGCTGGTAAGCCACTGCCACGTGGCGATACACACATTAATGGATATGGGTTAAATTAATATGTAAGAGTTAGCTAATAAGAAACTAGAGCTAATGGGCCAAGCAGTGACTTAATATAGTTTCTGTGTGATTATTTCGGGTCTAAGCTAACCAGATGGCTGGGATGAACAAGCGGCCTCCTTTCCACTACAATACTTAGTTTATAGAGGGAATTAGACCTGTGCAAAGGTTGTTTTAATTACTTTTCTCATTGCTGTCATAGAATATCTAGCAGAGGGAGGGCTTTGTTTTGGCTCATGGTTCAGGAGATATAGTCCATCAGGTAGATGGTTAGGGCAGCTTAGTCCATGTTGGCAGCAATTTTCTGTGGTGACTTCTTCCATGGTACTGACCAGGAAGAAGGAAGTTTGAGCTGGATCTAGGATAGGGTGTAAATGCCAATGACCCTAATCTTTGCCACCCACATTCACCAACCTTGCCTCCCACCCACTAGTTTCCATGCTTTCCCCAAGTAGCTGCAGCTGAGAACCATGTGGGTGAACACCTGAGCCTACAAGGAGTATACCACATTTCAACTGCAGCAGGCTAACAGACATGCTCAAGGCCAACTGGAAATTCACACCAAAGCCAGTCCTTCCGCATTGCACTATGAACATAATTAACCACAGTAAAGTGGTGTGAGGAGTCTGATGGTCCTGTGAGCTCAGGTGGAACCCACATTCTCCAGGATTAAAGATGTCATAATATTGTAGCTTCTTTGGCTGGAAGTGATTCAGCATAGAATTTTGGAAGGGAACTCTCTCATTCAAGAGAGGCCCTGATGTGGTTGGTGATTACCTGCCTGAAGTAAGGTTATTAGCTTCTGGATGGCAACTATGTCAGCTTTATTGGCCTGTTCCCCTAGGGTGGCTATCTGAGAGGACTAGAAAGGTCTGTGAGTCTGCATCAAACCTGGAATATCCATTTGGTAGAGTGGAAATGCCCTGATGTTTGATCCCATTTACTTGAGTAAGACATTATATCCAGATGTCTCAGGTTTTAAATTACATGTCCGAGGCAATTTTGCTCTCTGGACATGACTTGGGGGCCTTTTCTTTTAAGGCAGCCTATATTAGCTCAGTGTTCAGCATCTCCCTCCTTCAAAGAATGAAGACTCTTAGCTTTGTTCACTCAGTGGACCTACACTGAGCATCTCCACAATATCAAGACCTGAGGTGAGGACAGAATGAGACGTGCTTCCTGAGTGTAGGGCTCAGCAGAACATTACTGATAGTTTCCATTGGTCCATTCCTTCCTTCTGCAAATGTGTGTGAGGTCCCTGTTTCATGACAAGCACTGCGTCCTATACTTGGGATTTATCAGGAAAGAGGCCAGACAAATCCCCAAGAGAGACAGTACATAATAAACATAACAAGTGACTATGTAATGTGCCAGAAAGTGGTAAATATTTTTAAAAATATTTATTTTTATTATAAATAGATTCTCCTCTCACACACTGCATCCTGATCACAGTTTTGTCTCCCTGCCCTCTTTTCAGCTCTTTCCTATCTTCCCTTTTCCTTCTCCATTTCCTCTTCAGAAAATAATAGGCCTCCAAGAGATAATAAAAGAGGTTGGGTGGAGCTGTGCATGGTAGCATAAGGCTTTAATCCCAGCACTCAGATCTCTGTGAGCCCAAGACCAGCCTGGTCTACAGAACAAGTTTCAGGTCAGCTAGGGCCAAAGAGAAATCCTGTCTCTAAAAACCAAACAACCTCAAAAATTTTTATAAACCAAGTTGTGGACATGCCTTTAATCTCAGCACTTGGGAGGCTGAGGCAGGAGGATTTCTGTGAGTTCAAGGCCAGCCTGGTCTATAGAGTGAGTTCCAGGATAGGTTCCAAAGCTACACAGAGAAACCCTGTCTTCAAAAACACAAAACCAAAACAAAACCAAAACAACAACAGCACCAAAAATCAGTTGTGCGGTCTGAAGGTAAGAACAATAGTTGCAAATGGAAAGTGGGGAAGATTGTTTGTTCAGAAGGTGTGTGATGGACAGGTGAAGGGGGAAGTGAATGGGTCATTTAGATACTGGGAATGTATATTTGCAACCAAAGAACAGCTCGTGTAAAGGCTCTTGGGTGGAGTGCACATGAGATGCACCAAGACATAACAAAGAGACTCCTGTGGCTGGGGAGGAATGAACAAGGAGGGGAGCCAGAGATAGAAAGTAGGAGTGGGCACAGCACATGGGGCCTGAAAGGCCATCACCAGAACCTTGGCTTTGATGCAGAGTGAAATGGATTGCTAGACATGTTGAGCAGCTGAAAGGACCTGGTAGTATTTATAATTGAAGACGTTCTCTCTCAAATATCAGCAGTCATGGAATCAGGGAGACAGTTGATAGGGTTGTTGAATAATCCAGGTATCTTAGCCTGTTTTACATCATTGTAATAAAATTCCAGATATTGGATAATCTATAAGGAATACAAGTACTTTTCCTGCCATTTTGAAACTATAAAGCCCATAGTAAAGACTTGCAGCTGGTGAAGGCTTTCTGGTTTATTATCCCATGGTGGAAGAAGAAAGGGTAAAAGACAGCAGGGAAGCAGAGAAGGCTGAACTCACTTTCATAACAAACCTACTCTCATGATTAACGACCCTGCAGCTGCAGTATCATTACGAACCCACACATACTTCCTGATAGTGTGGCATGGGAGATGAGGTTTCACAAACAAGAGCTTTGGAGGGACACAGTCAACCTGGGAAGATACACTTGTGAGCTAGGTCATTTTGAGGTCCTTGGAGGACTGAGAGATGTTTGGTTATACTCTGAAAACAGAACCAATGAGGTGTCCTGGTGGACCAGATGGCATTAAGAGTCAGGATTTTATTTCATTTATTTACTTTGTGTGGAGTGGTGTGTGTGTGTGTGTGTGTGTGTTAGGTTTGGTGTATGTTTATGAGTGTGCAGGAGTACACACCAATGTATGCATATGTAGTAGTCAGAATAGTGTATTAGGAATTGAACTATATTACTTACCCTTTGTCTGACTCCCTTGAGACAAGGCTTCTCACTGAACTGAAAGCTTACTATTTCACATATGCTGTCTGGCCCATGACTTCTTGGGCTCCTCCTGTCTCCAGCATCAATGCTGGCATTGAAGGCATGTCCAGCCACACCTGGCATTTCACATGGGAGCTGTGGATTTGAACTCAGGTCTTCATGCTTTTGGAGTAGGCACTCTAACCTACTGAGTCTCACCCGAGCCTAAGAGATAGGATTTTTATGTGAGACTATGGAAACTTGGCCTTGTTATCCATTGAGACTGGGAAGGTGTGTGACAGCAATGGGGAACTAGTATTTAGTTGTGGTTTTCTTTTTTTTTTAAAGACAGGATCTCCGTGGTAATCTCAAATTCACTGTGTGTCAGGGTTGGCCTTGAGCTACTGTCCTTTATGTCTCCCTATTGTTAAAGCCTCATGTGTGTGCCGTCCTGTTTGGTTTGATACATTATATTGAAGCTGTCCATTCAGCATCCAGTAGAAAAAATGAGTGTATAGTTGGTATAAGCCTCAATCTCAGTGCGGATATAGACAGTTTGGGGTTAGAGAGGGCTTAGACTGGATATGTAAATTGATAGAGTGTTTGCTAATAGCCAGCACATTTTTAATATATCATCTGATAATCTTTAAATTTCCTTAAATTTTAAGTGACAAATAATAATTATATATATTTATGTGTTAACAATGTGCTTTGATACATGCACAGATTATCTAGTAATTAAATCAAGTTAATGATCACCTCATTCACTTCACATACATATTTTTTGTGGTGTGAACATTTTAAATCTCTCTTAGCTATTTTGAAATGTAAGCTGCATCGTTATTAGCTATAGTGATCAATATAATCATTCAAAATACATTTCTTTTAAGTGAAACTGTGCTTTTTGATTTTGGTCACTAGATTCTTTTCTTTTCCTCTTTTTTTGAACAGTTAACTTCCTTTTAGTATTAAACCAATCTTTTATTATTTTACATACCAATCCCAGTTCTCCCTCCCTCCCCTTCTCCCACTCTCCCCCACTATATTCTCCCTCCTCCCATCTACTCCTCAGAGAGGGTAAAACCTCTCATGGGGAATCAACAAAGTCTACCACATCATTTGAGACAGGACCAAGCCCTCCCTCCCCCGTATCTAGGCTGAGTAAGGTGTCCTTACATAGGGAATGGGCTCCAAAAATCAATTCATGCACTAGGGATAAATTCTGTCAGTGGCCCACAAACTGCCCAAGCCACACAGCTGTCACCCACATTTAGAGAGACTAGTTTTGTCCTACGCAGGTTCCCCAGCTGTCAATACAGAGACCGTGAGCTCACACTAGCTCAGGTCAGCTGTTTTTGTGGTTTCCAAGTCATGGTCTTGACTCCTTTGCTCACATTATTGCTCCTCCCTTTCTTCAAGTGGACTCTGGGAGCTCAGCCCAGTGCTTAGCTGGGTCACTAGATTTTTAGCATGGTCCTGGGAGATGGAGTTTTCTGACTTTTTGACTGAGAAAACCAGTTATAGATAGAGGTCTCAAACTCAGCAATCGCCTGGCCTGAACAGTGGCCACTGGTGCAGTTGGTTGCCAGCCTGGGCTCTGCAATGCCAGTGGCTACACTGTGTGATGTACCCCAGGGTAGAAGCAGGTATTTGGCAGAAGAGGTCAGCTAAAATATGCAGAAGTAAAACAGGGTATACTGCTATTAAGGAGGAACCCACAAGAGTTTTAGGCTGCCGTATCAGTTTTAAGAAGGATTGTAACTGGAATCAGGACGATGTGTGCTTCCATGGTGCACTCGCCTCTGGCGACTCATTCTCTTTCCTCCTCTTCTACTCATGAGCCTTCTAAGTTCCATGTTGGGGACTCCATCATGTAGAAACTTTTATTTATTTATTTTTATTAGTCTATGTATGTGGTACGTGTGTGTATGAGCATGTGGGAGAGAGAGAGAGAGAGAGAGAGAGAGAGAGAGAGAGAGAGAGAGAGAGAGAGAGGAGAGATGAGAGATGTGGGGGGCATTTTCAGTGTGCTTGTGTGGAGGTCAGGCAACAAATTGTGGTGCTGGATCCCTCCTCCCACCTTTACATATATTCTGAGGATTGAACCCAGGTCATTAGGCTTTAGGGCAAGTGCCTTTTCCCACTGAGCCATCTTGTCAAATGGGCAATTTGTTTTTATAAAATAAATTTTTGTAAAAGCAGTCTTTTCTAATTTTACATAACTATCCCAGTTCCCACTCCATCCCTCCTCCCACTCTGCCCAACACTCCCCCACCCCAGGCCCATCCACTCCTCAGAAAGGGTAAAACTTCCAAAGGGGGAATCAACACAGTCTGACAAGTCACTTTGAGGCAGGACCGAGACCCTCTCCCCTATATCTAGGCTAAGCAAGGTATCGTTCCAAAAAGAATGGGCTCTAAAAAGCCAGTTCAAGCACTAGGAATAAATCCTGGTTCCACCGTCAGTGGCCCCACAGACTGCCCAAGTCTCACAACTGTCACCGCATTCAGTGGGTTTAGTTTGGTCCTATGCAGTTTTCCCCACTGTCAGTCCAGAGTCAGCGAGCTCTCACCAGCTCAGGCCAGCTGTTTCTATGGGTGTCCCCATTATGGTCTTGACCCCTTTGCTCATATTATTGCTTCTTCCTCTCTTGGACTGGTCTCTGGAATTTCGGCCCATTGCTTAGCATCTGCTTCCATCAGTTGCTGGATGAAAGTTCTATGATGAAAATTAAGGTAGTTATCAATTTGATTATAGGGGAAGGCCAGTTTGGACACCCTCTCCACTATTGCTTAGGGTCTTAGCTGGGGTCATTCTTGTGGATTCCTGAGAATTTTCTTAGTGCCAGGTTTCTTGCTAGCTCCATAATGGCTCCCTCAATCAAGATATCTTTTCCTCCCTCTCTGTCCTATCCCATTTCAACCATCCCATTCCCTCATGTTCTGCTCCTTCCCTTTCCCCCTCCCCCTCTCCTTCCACCCTGCCTTCTCCCTCTACATAATCCCAATTTTCTCAGGAGATCTTGTCTAATTCCCATTCCTGGAGGGATCCATGTATGTCTCTCTTAGGTGCTTGTTACCTACCTTCTGTGGGGTCATAGACTGAAGGCTGGTTGTCCTTTGCTTTATGTCTAATATCCACTTCTGTGAGAATAATACCATGTTTGTCTTTCTGGGTCTGGGTTGCCTCACTTAGGATGCTTTTTTTTCTAGTTCTATCCATTTTCATGCAAATTTCCAGATGTCATTGATTTTTACCTATGAGTAGTAATTCATTGTGTAAATATAACACATTTTCTTTATTCATTCTTCAGTTGTGGGGCATCTAGGTTGTTTCCAGGTTCTGGCTATTACAAATAATGCTTCTATGAACACAGTTGAGCAAATGTCCTTGGGGCATGAGTATACTTCTTTTGGATATACGCCCAAGAGTGGTAGTGCTGTATCTTGAAGTAGATTGATTCCTAATTTTCTGAAAAACCATTATACTGATATCCAAAGTGGCTCTACAAGTTTGCACTAGCAATGGAGGATCGTTCTCCTTACTCTGCATCCGCTCCAGCATAAGCTATCATTGGTGTTTTTGATCTTAGCCATTCTGACAGGTGTAAGATGGTATCTCAGAATCATGTTGATTTGCATTTCCCTGATGGCTAAGGATGTTGAGCAATTCCTTAAGTGTTTTTTTTTTTGGCCATTTTTAATTATTCTGTTGAGAATTCTCTGTTTAGATCTATACCCCTCTTTTTAAAAATTGAGTTATTTGGTATTTTGATGTCTAGTTTCTTGAGTTCTTTAGTTTAGAGATCAGTCCTGTCTGATGTGGGATTAGTGAAGATCTTTTCCCATTCTGTATGCTGCCATTTTGTCTTGTTGACTGTGTCCTTTGTCTTATAGGAGCTTCTCAGTTTCAGGAGGTCCCATTTATTGGTTGATGTTCTCAGTGTGTGTGTTACTGATGCTATATTTAGGAAATGGTCTTCTGTGTTCAAGGGTACTTTCCACTTTCTCTTCAGTGAGGTTCAGTGTGACTGGATTTATGTTGAGGTCTTTGATCCATTTGGACTTGAGTTATATAAATGGGGATAGATATGGATCTATTTGCAGTCTTCTACATGTTGATATCCAGTTCTGCCAGTACCATTTGTTGAAGATGCTTGCTTTTTTCCATTGTATAATTTCAGGTTCTTTGTCAAAAATCAGATGTTGATAGGTATTTGTATTAATATCAGGGTCTTCAATTTAATTCCATTGGTTCACCTGTCTGTTTTTATGCCAGTATCAAGCTGTTTTCATGACTATAGCTCTATAATAGAGCTTGAAGTCAGGGATGATGATATCTCTGAAGGTTTCTTTCTTGTACAGACTTGTTTTGGCTATCCTGGTTTTTTTTTCCCTATGAAATTGATTATTGTTCTTTCAAGGTCTGTGAAGAATTGTGTTGGGATTTTTATGGGGATTGCATTGAGACTATAGATTGCTTTTGGTAGGATTGCCATTTTTATTATGTTGGTCCTACCTATCCAAGATCATAGGAGACCTCTCCATTTTCTGGTATCTTCTACAATTTCTTTCTTCAAAGACCTAAAGTTCTTTTTGAAAGAACTTTTTCACTTCTTTGGTTAGCATTACCCCCAGGATATTTTATGTTATTTGTGGTTATTGTAAAGTGTGATGCTTCTCTTATATCTTTCTCAGACCTTTCATCATTTATACATAGGAGGGCTACTGATTTTTTGAGTTGATCTTGTATCCTGCCACATTGCTGAAGGTGTTTATCAGCTGTAGGAGTTCCCTGGTAGAAGTTTTGAGGTCACTTGTGTATACTATCCAAAATCATCTGCAAATAGTGAAAGTTTGACTTCTTTCTTTTCAATTTGTATCCCCTTGATTTCCTTTTGTTGTTTTTAATTGCTCTAGCTAGAACTTTGAGTACTATATAGAATAGATATAGAGAGAGTGGACAGCCTTTTCTTGTTCCTGATTTTTGTGGAATCAAATTGAGTTTCTTCCCATTGGATTTAATATTGACTGTTGGCTTACTATATATATTTTTATTATGTTTAGGTATGTTCTTTGTATCCCTGATCTCTCTAAGACTTTATAATGAAGATGTGTTGGATATTGTCAAAGGCTTTTTCTGCATCTAGTGAGATGATCATTTGTTATTTTTTTTTTGTTTATTTATATAGTGGATTATATTGACAGATTGTCATATGTTAAACCATCCCTGTATCTCTGGAATGAAGCCAACTTGATCTTGGTGGATGATTTTTTTTATGTGTTCTTGGGTTCCATTTGCCAGTATTTTATTGAGTATTTTTGCATCAAATCTACAGAGGAAGATTGGTCTGTAATTCTCTTTCTTAGTTGAGTTTTTATGTGGTTTGGATATCAAGGTAACTGTAGCCTCATAAAAGTTTGTCAATGTTCCTTCTATTTCTATTGTGTGGAACAATTTGAGGACTATAGATATTAGTTCTTCTTTGAAGTTCTGGTAGAATTCTGTGCTGAAACCTTTGGGCCCCGGGCTTTTTTTTTAATTGGGAGACTTTTGATGACTTCTTCTATTTCCTTAGAGATTATATGTCTATTTAAATTGTTTCTGTTTTTGGTTTAGTTTTGGTTTGTGGTATCATCCAGAAAATTGTCCATTTCTTTTAGATTGTCAACTTTTGTGAAGTACAGTTTTTTGAAATATGGCCTAAGGATTCAGTGTCTTTTAGTGCCTACAGCAATCCAACCAGGAGTGTCTGGATTTCAGAGTTTCCATTGAGAAGTCAGGTGTAATTCTGATGGGTCTGCTTTTATACGTTACTTGACCATTTTTCTGTAACTCTTAATATTCTTTTCTTTATTCTATATGTTCAGCATTTTGATTATTATATGGTAAGGGGTCTTTTTTTTCTGGTCCAGTCTATTTCGTGTTCTTTAAGCTTCTTGCACCTTCTTAGGCATATCCTTCTTTAGGTTGGAAAAGTTTTCTTGTAGGATTTTGTTGAATATGTTTTCTCTGCCTTTAAGATGGACTTCTTCTTCCATCCCTGATGTTTTTAGGTTTGGTCTTTTCATGGTATTCCAGATTTTTTGGATGTTTTGTGTTAAGGATTTGCTGGATTTAAAATTTTCTTGATCGATGAATCAGTTTACTTTATCATATCTTCAATTCCTGAGATTCTCTTTTCCATATCTTGTAATCTGTTGGTTATGCTTGCATCTGTAATTCCTGTTCATTTACCCAGATTTTCCAATTCCAGAATTCCCTCAGTTTGTTTTCTTTATTGTCTCTATTTCAATTTTCAAGTCTTGAACTATTGGAACTGTTTGCTTCACCTATTTGACTGTTTTTTTCATGGTTTTCTTGGCTTTGTTTAAGAGATTTATTAATTTCTTCCATTTTTGTTTGTCTTTCCCCCCATTTCTTTAAGGGAATTTTTCATTTCCTTTTTAAGGGTCTCTTTCATCTTCAAAAAGTTATATTTAAGGTCATTTTATTCTTCTTCTGGGTTAGGGATGCTAGGTTCTGGTGGTGCCATATTGCTCTTTATGTTGTTGAATGTGTTCTTACACTGCCATCTACTCATCTCTTTGTCCAGTGGATGCAGGTGGGTCCTGTGCTTCAGGTGTTCCCTCTTTTTGTGATTGATTAAGGCAGGTTCTGTGACTAACGTGGTTTCTCTTCCTCTAGGTGCAGTCGGGTCCATACCTCTAGTAGACACCGATGGTTTTAGGTTTCCTCCAGGTGTAGGCAGGGTAAATGCTTTCTCCAGGAGCAGTCAGAGCTAAAACTCTGGTGGTCACAGATGCAGTGGGAGAACTATTGAATGTGTGTAGAGTCTGCCCCAGGGTCTCTGGTGTTTGGTGGGCAGTGGTGGGTCATTGGATGTGCCTCCCAGGGCTAGGGCCTAGAGATTAGAGCCCTCTAATTGGGAACCCAGACACTCACCTCTCCAGGGACAGTCCAGGTAAAGGTTCTTTAGGGAACAGATGCTGTGGGGGATGGTTGCACATATGGGGATGCTTTTCAGGAGTCTTTGGGGTTTGGTGGGTGGTGATGGGGCATGGGGTGTGCCTTTCTGGGCTAGGTCTCGGGGCCTAGAGAACAGAGCTCTCCAACTGGGAACCCAGATACTCACCTCTCCAGGGACAGTCTGAGCCAAGGCTCCCATGGACACAGATATAGTTGGGAATGGTTGCGCATGTGGGGAGGCTACTCCAGGGTCCAGGCATTTTGTTTTAAATTGTTCTCTATAGCAGTGGTTCTCAACCTATTGGTCATGACCCCTTTGGGGTTGAATGACACTTTCACAGGGGTCCTCTAAGACTATTTACAACATAGGTATTTGCATTACAAACCATAACAATAGCAAAATTACAGTTATGACATATCAATGAAAATAATTGTATGGTTGGGGTCACCACAAACATGAGAAATTGTATCAAAGTGTCACAGCATTAGGAAGGTTGAGAACTGCTGTTATATTGGATTCCATTGGAAGTCAACAGACTAGCACAGCAGGTTGAAAGGTCCCGAGGGAGATTACAGTTCAGAGCCCGTGTATACAGTAGGCAGTGAGCAGCATCCTGGTGAGATGGCAGCTCTTCAGAAGCCTCCAGCCTGGATATGGGAATATTGAAAGGGGAAAGTAAATGTCCTGTCTGGATCTTTCCCTGCTTTATTTTCACGCAGGAAACCATGTGTGTGCTTTTTCTTACTTTTGCCCACGGGGGACTGGCACACCAAGGACTGATCTTAGTCTGTCTTATTTCACCTTTGAGGTGAATGGACACTAAATTTCCATTGGTCCTGGTACATTAAATTCTCTCACCAAATTCCAACTTCTTTTGAGCTGTGTATCTCTCATCTGGGAGATAGAAGTGCCATCTTCTTTCTAATACGTCTCTTATGGATCAAATGAGGCCAGATCATTATGGTCCATGGTGTGGCCTGTGGACTAAGTGGCCTTAGTACGAATCTATGTTTTACTCAAAACATGAGTATTCCAGGGTCTTTGACAGGAACTCTCTTAGTCTTTATAGTGTTCATTCCTATGAAAGTCAGAATAATGCTCACCTCATAAGTAGACAAAGTTATTGCTAGTTTTTATATCACCTGGATTGATGTGAATTAGAAAAACATTTTCCCACTGCAGTTGGTACTGGTGGCACACCTGGGCTGTTTGGCGTACCTTGTTCTCAACTAGGCAGGCTCTTCTCAGCACAGCATGCCTACTTGACAGTTCCAGCATTATTGTGATGATGGGTTTCTGTGGACCCCTGGAGCATTTTCTGATGCATGTAACAAGTGCTCATTAGTAGTTGTTGTTATATCAAAATATTGGTTCCCAAGGCAGTCCACTTCATCACCTGATAGCTTGGACTCTTTCATTCTTTTTTTGTGATATGGTTGGTCTCTGTCTTCTTCATCCCCAGCCTGTGATGCAATGATAAGGTCTCTGCTCCTCTCCGAGGCATTGCCAGTTGGGCTGTTCTGAAAGATTTATGGCAAAATGCCCCCTCTATTCCCAGTTATGTTTTTCTCTCTGCACCTGTGTCTATTGCTACTGATCTTCTCATCTCCTCTTGTCAGGAGGTAGGATCTATTTTCCCATTGTTTGAGTCTGGGCTAGCCTTCAGACTCAGCTTTTTGTGTTTCTACTATTTTCTGAGAATTTTGCCATCACTGCCTGAACAAGCCCAGGAAACACTGCTGGATAGGAACAGGCACAGGAGCCTCTTACCTCTTCTGTTTCACTGATAGCAACCAACTTCCAAATAATGATAATGAAAGCTTTGTCAATCAGCAATCCCCAGTGACTCATTATATTACCAAGATATAATAGAAAAACCAGCTGAGAATAGCCAAATAGACTTTAATACTTGTAAGTAAATACACACACACACACACACACACACACACACACACACACACAGAGAGAGAGAGAGAGAGAGAGAGAGAGAGAGAGAGAGAGAGGGAGAGAGAGAGAGAGAGAGAGAGAGAGAGATCAATGCTGTCGAGTATATCTTTGTCCCTAATGTTTGGGGTTGTTTGTTATGCTGTGCTGTTGTGGCAGTGGATAACTGATGCATGTTTAGGCTTGCTGTGGATGCTCCCAGTCTGTAACCCTTTGGAAGACAAAATTCAATCTATTCAGTGCCATAAGAATTGTCTTTCTCCTTTGCCCCATTGCCCACCCAACCTTCAATTTATGAACTTTGTCTTTATCTCTCTTGTGCCCTGCTCCTAAGGCCAAAGTGATTTTCTCCTTCCCGCTATTTTTTTTCTCTGCCACCTCCTGGATGAGACTGTGGGGACCTTATCATAGCCCTGAGGCTTTCTTGCTGCTGCTCTCAATTTCAAAGGACATTTGATTTTGGCACAAGCACACAGTGCTGGGCTTAATGGCATCTTAGTGCTCCCACTAGAAAAGCCCTGGTTTTTCTGAGGGTATATAACTTAGCTATATATGACTTACTCCAGGGTAAAACTGGGCAAACAAGTCCTACCACCCGAAGGCGATTTTGAGTTTTAAATTATGAAATAAATCATCCTGAGCTTTTATGTTTTCTTGGGGTTTGTTTTTGTTTTCCTCTCTTGGCTCCAACCTTCCACAGTTGCTTTCCAGTTTGAGATTATTTATCACTTGGTTCTCTTCCCCTTCTGACTGTATTTGTTTTGTAGAAAGACAAATCACCCTGTACATTGGAAGCCAGAATCTGTGCCAAGTAGAGCATATGGACTGGGAAAGGGTCAGAAGTAAAACAGTAGGAGTTAGCTTCATTCAGGCAGAGGGGTAAAGGTTCAGCTTCTAGAAGAAAATAATTCCCAAACCATGATAGTCACAGGGCAGGGCTTGGATACAAATTTGCTCAATGTTCCAGTCCATGCTTGAGCTTCTCCACGCTTCCTATTTATTAGACACAGACAGTGGTTTCCTCTCTGAGGGCTCTGTAAATAAAGAGTTCTCTTACTCTGAAGGTCAATTTAACTTCACAGCATATGTGTCATCACAAAAATTAGGGAAAACCCTTCACTCTAGAGTTGTAAAGGTAAAATATTTAAACCAGTGGTCAATCACTACTTGGAACCAACAAAACAATTAAAAAAAATGGTTCTCATAAGCTTGAGTGTTCTAGAATTATTTGTAGAACATATAGATATAGTTTCTCACAAATTCATGGTTGTCATTTTGCCACCTATGTACAGTCACCAGCCCATATGTTAAAAGTTGTTTTGAATAGTGTGACTTTTAAAGCATTTCTAAACACACCATGAATTTTTGTCGCTACACACCTGTTCAAAAAATATTAAAGACACAGCAATCTATTATGAGGGAAGAGCCTCATTTTACTTTATTTTTATTTTATTTTAGGTTATGAAGAAGGGTTTGTATGTTCAGCTACAGGAAACAATGTCCAGATATGAAAGCTGTCAGGAAATATAGGTATCCATTTAGGTTTCAGAAATAGAACTGAATGTTTCCCTCTTGAAGATTTTGTCTAGGTTTATCGATGGGACTTACGAAGGCTACAAAAGCCAGCATGAAAAGCGACAGTGGCAGGTTCACAACTGGCTCCAAGTTTGCAGCAATTACAATGAGAAGACAGCTAACATATCAGAGGCGACAATCCTGCTACTCATTGCAAGTTGCCATCACATTATGCTTAACCTTGGCTTTCAGTTTGGTGGATTTAGTATCACCTAGGAAACAAACCTTTGGCTTCACCGGTGAGGGGTTTCTATAGAGATTTAACCGAGGAAGGAAGACATACCCTGAATGTGAGTGGTACCATCTCTCTGGCTACTGTCCTAAGATGAATGTAAAGGAGGAAGTTCTTGATGAACCAATCTCCATCTTTGTCTGCTTCCTAATTGTAGATGCTATATGACCAGCTGTCTCAAGTCCCTGTGGTCAGGTCTGCTCCACCATGGTGGACCATATCTCCTCAAAACATAAGCTCCAAACTCTTCCTCCTAGAAGTTTCTCTTGCCACAGCAAGAAAAGAACAAGTATACCTGTGAGGGTTTGTATGGTAATGGCCACCATAGAGTCATGTGTTTGAATGCTAATTATATACAGAGTGACACTATTAGGAGATGTGGCCTCATGGAGTAGGTGTGGCCTTGTTGGAGGAAGTGTGTCACTGTGGAGGTGGGCTTTGGCCTCATATATGCTCAAGCCATGCCTATTAGTGCAATTCACTTCCTGGTGCCTGTTGATCAAGATGTAGAACTCTTAGCTCCTTCTCCAGCACCATGTTTGCCTGCCCACAATAATAATGGACTAAACATCTAAACCATAAGCTAGCCCCAATGAAATATTTTCATTTATAAAAGTTGTCATGGTCATGGTATCTTTTCACAGCAATAGAAACCCATAGTCATGTACATCATCCATTGGTGCTTTGGATTAATATTTATTTTACAAGTGCTTTCAACACACTCTCATTTATCTTACAAGATACCATTTGGAAGCACATACAAATTCTTTACCAGTGGTTTCATCAGACTCTACTCATGACTTTAGTCTGACAGACAACTGTTGTGGAATAATCTTTTTGTACATTGTGAAAATGTCACTCTGATTGGTTAAATAAAAAGATGAATGGCTAATAGTTAGGCAAGATTTCCACTCACAGAGGAGACTGAGAAAAACAAAGTGGAAACTCCAGAGCAAGCAGCATGGGCTTTATTAAGTAAAGGTAAATGAGTCATATAAAAGAATATAAATTGAAAGACATGAGTTAATTTAAATTATAAGAGCTAGTTAGAAGTAAGCCTAAGTTATTGACCAAGCTTTCATAATTAATAAGTCTTCATGTCATTATTGGGGAGCTGATGGTCCCAATGAGAAAGTTTATCTACAGACAACAATAGTTTTCCTATTTAGAACTGTAGAATTTTGGGCCAACCTGGCTTCTTTAAACATGTAGAAGTAGATGGTCTTGAAACACACATCAGGAGTAATAAGTGCTGTGATCTTAGTTTCTTGAAAGTTAAACTGCATTTTCCAACTGCTCCTTGTTCTTCCCCCAAAATACAACTGCTCACATTTTCAGGACTCTGGGCCAAAGGCTCTGCTGTTTAGCATGTCCTTGCTCCACTCCTTGATTGTAGAGCCTCACTTACAGCTCTGCTTGAATTCATCCTCTAGGTTTCTACAGCTATTTACCTGCCTCTTTAGCTTCAGGCAAATACATTCTAATGTGAAGTATAGTTAGTTAGTGGTGTATTTATGTCTGTTTCTCAAGTACAAGTCTCATTGCATAAGTTTGGCAATTCCATGTTTCAGTCTCTTTGTCCATAAATTTGGAAATGATCTCTACTTCACAGCACAGGATCTGATTTAACTTGAGGCAGGATCTCATGTGCTTCAGACTGGCCTTGAATTAACCCTGTAGCTAGGATGGCCTTGACCTTCTGATCTTCCCTCATTCTTCTCCTGAATGCTGAGATTATTATTGTGTCCACATCAGTTGATGTCATCCTGGGGTCAGTCAAACCCACAGCCTTTTGTATTCTAGGCAAGCATTCTGCATTCCAGCTGATGAATATGATGAAGTAATACTGGGCATGAAAGTGCTTACAGGTAAGACTGTAGAGGATACCCTCCCCCTATCTTTTTTTCTTGTAATTAATTTTGATCTGTAGGCTACGAAAACTTGATATTCATTCCCTAGGAACCCTAACAAATGGGGCTGCCCTGGAACTAGGAAAAGGCCAGTGGGGTGCATGTGAAAGTCTTTGCTTGGCTCTATGTAGCAACTGAAGTTGGAGAATCTGTCTTACAGCCATTGAATGACAAGTTGATACAGTAACAATATGTCGATTCTGTGTTATGTAGCCAGTTAATATATTTAGTAAGCGCTGTCATTTGTGAGTTCTGTCCTTTGTGGTAAAAGCACTTTTAATGGGGAGTGTAAATGTCCAATTGTGTTTGCTGAATATGAATCTCTATTGCAATATGATTCCTAGTGGTGAGAACTCAATACAATTCACCTGTCTACACTTGCCATCAACACAATGCCCATCACCCAGGGAGCCACAAACCACGTTGGGCCGAGTTACATTCTTTCTATTCCTTTCAGTAAGAAATGGAGCACATCTAAGCACTCCCACAGCTTTCAGTGTGTGCTTCTGTCTGTCTTTTGCACAGAAACCATAATGATGACAAATTTCTTTTCTTTAAAATCTTCTATAGTTCTCCATAGATCTCATAATAAAATGAAGAAAAAAAGGAAAGGAAAATCCACATAGATGGGCAATTGAGTTTCTTATCAACTTGACGAGAACAACCTGTATTTCTAATGTCATCTCTCTCTGCAGCCCAGCCAGTCAGTGGCACCACAAGCTCTGGTATCTCACAGGTTCTTTCGTTCATGGGCTAAGGCACAAAGAGCCTCCTCTCTCCATGACACAGTCTCTAAACCATTTAGCAGCATGTGAGGCTGTATAATGTGTAAGGTCTTGGGTTAGTAAAAGGTAAGCTGCACACACCCTTTGGTAGAAGCGGTGGTCCTGGGGTTAATTCTTGGATGCCAAGCTCACAGAATCAATAACAGGCAGCACTAGAAGTAGAATTCAGTTTATTTGATATCCAAACCCACATTCCCTTATTATTATTAGATCAGGGTCCACACTGCCAAGGTCTTAGCTCAGTGGATTTGTGTGTAGATTCCCGATCCTCACTCCCTTTCTTCTCTCTTGAGGCTTTCTGGAGTCTACAGTGTGTGCCCCCACATTTCAGCCCTTCTTTGCATACTGAGTGGTTCTTAACTGATCCACTGTGCCAAGGTTTTAATGGATACCTTAATGTCTTGTGGAGCCCAGACATCTTATGAGCATTTTAACAGCACCTTTCAGTTCAGTGCTCCTCATCTCAGCTTAGTACAACTGGTTAGAGGAGGTGAGGATGTCGGGGGCATTTAGTTCACTACTATGGTGGATATACCAAGCATGGAGTGTTGCTATGAAGCCCGCCTGAAGGCTGTTGGGCAGGAGTAGGAGAAAACCTAAACAATCAAGTTGAACACACAGACAAGTAAAAAACAAGGCCAGGTAAAAATTTGTAAACAAAACAGCATTTTTGTCTCATTGGTTTATTGTTTATTTGTTCTGATTCTTGTCTTGTTTTGTTTTTGGTATGTTTGTGTGTGTGTGTGTGTGTGTGTGTGTGTGTGTGTGTGTGAGAGAGAGAGAGAGAGAGAGAGAGAGAGAGAGAGAGAGGTGGGGGAATGGGGGAGAATGAACATAGATAAAGTTGGATGAAGAGTGAGGTGGGGGTTGCTCTGGAAGGAGTTGAGGGAGGGGAAAACATGATCCAAACATATTTTCTGAAAACAATTTTTTAAATTAAAAAAATGTAAGCATGTTATAGATGCTCAAAGAGGAGGATTTTGGTTCAATCCAAATGAATGGCTAAAGGACTTAGGAGGAAATACACTTTATTTCCTAACCTGGGTTAAGTTCAAATGTGTAAGAAGTAAGGAGGCCTCAACAGAGCATGGGTTACAGGGCTTTGAGTATGGGTTTCCAATGAACCACAGTGGGCTCTCCTCCACTCACTGTAACAGCTTCCTCCTCCAGTCTGCTCCATGGCTCCCTGCCTTTCCTTTTCTTCTGCTAGCTCCGTCTCTTCTCTGGAGAGCTCTGTGAACTCTTTGAGCCTCTCTCCACATTGCTGTTAGGCCAGCACTTGAACCTTTGTAGGAGCACCAGGTGACGGACGCCCACTCAGGCATGTACCATCATGCAACACCCAGAATTTTATGTGCCTTTTGGGGTCTTTGCTGTAAGAGAGGTACCCTGAGGTTACAGAAAGAGGTCAAACCTATATCACAGAAGGAAGAGATGAAGGACAAGGATATTTTCCCATGAGAAGATGAAGAAATGAGACAGCAGGAGGAAGTATAGAGGTTGAGGGCTTAAACTTTAGACCACATGTGCAAGAAAAAGAAGCACTGTTCTTTTTTAGTTTAGAAAATGAAACCAAGGCCAAGTGTCAAAAGTTAACAGGAGTAAGACTGGGGCTTAAACAGAGACTGTCTCTAAGTTCAAAAATGCTCTTCAAAGGGCACAGGTGTTTGGAGACTTTAGTGAAGGGTCACTTTTTTGGTTCTCTACTCATTGTGCACTTTCTGGGTTACTTCCCCTTCTTATTACAAACTTGACCTAGAACTATGGTCACAGCTGAGATTCTGAACTGATCTGAAGTCCTGGGAGAGACAAGATCTTGAATGAAATGGTATTTATTATTATTGTAGATATGTGCTAAGCTGCCAGAGAGTTGGTTTGGCTCAGAATAGGTGATGACTTGGAGAGATGTGGACTGATTCTATAGGTATTTGATGATAGAGCCCTGAGGATTTCCAGATGATCTGAGTATATCGTGTGAGAATAAAAGAAAATTTGAGGATGGTAGGGAAGTTGTGTCATCAAATTGTTATTCTTGTAGGTGGGAACCACTGAGCATTTAGATATTAGGGAATGGGACTTTAATGGAACAATTTAATTTTGAGCTGCTTGTGAGATATCAAAGAGAGAAGATGAGGAAGTAGAAGCCAAGATTTCAGCATCTGGGATACTAAATGTGAACTATGTTTACAGAGAAATCTCTGTCCCAGGAGTTGCAGTTCTAGAGAATCTAATGAAGAGTTGAACATTGTAAAATTAAATATGGGTCGATGACAGTGGCTGTCCCATCAGGTGCTGTTGTCTTGTTATGTTGTTGCGATCTCAGTTCACCGTCTCTGGTATTTGCACAATAAAGGTATGCAACAATTCATCTCAAATGACTATAAACAGTGAGAGAGTCATTTGGGACGAGAAAATCATTCTTTATGTAGAAATATCTTTAGTATAGCTGTGCATCTAGAGTCCCTGTCTCCCACCCATCTACTGCTGCTAATCCAATAAAAACAGAAAAAAACTTCACTGCATCTTCAGAATGTCCTCGAAGGGTTGTGGCAAGCCCCTCCTTAAAACTTGTCCTTGCATAGTCTACTCCTGGCTTTAATAATCATGAGCTAATTGTTGATCCCCTAGTCTGTGTTGTCAGGCTGCGTCTTTCTTAAACTTCAGACCTAATTGATTGTGAACCTTCTGCTTGAACGTCTTACAGGCAACTCAAACAAGCTTAACATGTCCAAAGCTGCATTCATCCCCTTTTCCTACTTCATTGACAGACCTTTTCTATTGTCCCTTAATTCTACCCACAGACACTTGCTCAAATCACAAACAGAGCATCATCCCTTAGCCTCACCTCTAACTTAGACAATCACACATTATCATTATCATCCCTTAGCCTCACCTCTAACTTAGTCAATCACACATTATCATTTCTACCTTTACATCTCACCAAGTCACTCACTCTCCTCCAGTCCTACAGCCATCATTCAAATCAAGACCATCCTGTGGACCATCACATCCACTTCTCACTATTTTCTTATCTTGGGTCTTGATTCCTCCAAACCATTTTCTCATCTAGACAGCTATAATGAGGCTGGGAGCATCTGATGTGATCATTATAACCTTTCTTAAAACTGAGAAGTTATTTTTTATCTTCAGGATAAAAGCCTCTGGACATCTGTATAATCTCCCTTCAGTGTTGAGTATCTCCATTCCTTCTTCCCAGTACCTTTGGGAAGCACACTTTTGCTTCTCCTTCTGAATCTGTGACAAAATCCCTTCTGCATGCTTTCAGAGCATCTGGTCTTATCCTGGAGAGTTTTAAGTCCATCACATCATAATTGCTATTTTATTTGTACACTGTTAGCGTAATTGGAATGATACATAGGTAGGGAATCTTTGGCTTGTTTCCTCTTGTCTCCCCAGACACTGTGACATGGGAGAGTTCCCAGAACATGGTAAGTTTTAAAAAATGATTGATTGGGAAATAAATGAATGAATTAGTAGTTAGGCAGTATGTTTTATAGACAAATGGATAAGTGGTGAATGTAGGGATAATATTAAAAATACATTTATTGGGTAAGGGTAGCTACTAATGAGAATAAAAACACCACAGCATTCTAAAGTACTCTACTTTCCCAGGTGACTTGCCTTGTAATATAAACCTGGCTAAGAACCTGTGCTGGGGAGCTCACAGCCTTGAGGAAGAGCCTCCTATTGCTGTCTTGCTAAATAGACATGGTGTCAAACCATCTTTAAATACTTAATCTTTATACCCATTGCTTAGCTCTGCTCTCAGCCTTTATCAGAAAAGATTCTTTAGTGTGGGCAGCAGTTAATACAAAGACTCACAGTTGGTCAAAGCATAGAGACCAAGTGACTGTGGAGTGCTAAATGGACATCTCACCTCCAAAGACTCAGGAAACATCCTAGAAGAGGGGGCAGAAATATATGTAAGAGTCAGAGGTTGGGGAGGTTTTGTAGGATACTCTTTTTGCACACTGTGAAGAAGTGTTGCTCTGAACTGGTTTAATAAAAAGCTGAGCAGCCAACAGCTAGGCAGGATTTCCAGGCACAGAGGATGCTGGGAAGGAGAAGGGCAGGGACATGAGAAGACATGGAGGAAGCAGGAAAGGAGGATGGACAATATATAAGTGAGGTAAATGAGCCTTGGAGTAGCACATAGATTAATATAAATGGGTTAATTTAAGTTATAAGAGCTAGCTAAAAACAAGTCTAAGCTAGCAGCTGGGCTTTCATAATTGATGAAAGTCTCTGTATTGTGATTTGGGAGCTGGGTGATAGGACAGAGAAAGACTTGCTACAGGGAGGATTGCTATAATACAGTGCCTTTTAGGCATGATATGGCTATAACACTCATGAACCTGCTAAAGTTGTGGTTGCTTGTACAAGACCTGCAGAGAACAGGGTTAATCACCATTTCATCATGCTTGGATCCAGGGTTTGTGAAGCCATATCTGTCCCTGAAAATCTATGAATCAAAAAGTATATCTATATCTATACACATCATATATATATACATATATATATATGCACACCTCAGATACCTATACCTGAGTGTGTGTGTGGTCTAGGAAAGGGCTTGCTGGGGAGAATGGGTTTCAGTGGGCTAGGGGGATAAAAGAGGATGGTAGTGGGTGAAAATGCCTCAAATTTACTATATAAATATATTAAATTGTCTAAGAACAAATTAACACAGTTATCCAGCCTAAGTTGTATCTTCTTGCTGAATGTCAGCTTTGTGTGGGTGGGTGAATGTAGCCTAGTCCTAAGAAATGAGAGGAAATAAAATATTCAGAAATGAGGTCAGAAGGATCAATACTTATCAGGGTCTTTCAGGGAAGACTTGGAAAATATGTGATGTTAGAGGACGACATTCTTGTCCTGGGGGTTTATGGACCCTGCAATTGCTGATGACTCATTAAGTTTGTGGATTTATATGGTATGTGGCCATTGCTTTCATTAGGCTTCTGGAGGGGTCTATGACCTAGAAAAAGGTTAAGACCACTGCTTTAAAAACACCAAATCATCAAGGCTAACATGCTCCACTTTCAAACTTCACTCACCAGGAGGGTTTGAAGCTGAAAAGGCCATTCCCAAAGGTTTCTGTTCTCACAGGGGGGCTGTGCCTTTTTTTCTGATGAGTTATTTTTGATTTCTCTGAAGATTCCTGAGAATGAGTCTAGCAAGTGTAAGGGGATAAAGGGGCTGATTCTAAGCCTAGAGGTCCAGGTCCATGAGGGATGGTGGGTGATGGTCTCATGGCACTGTTGGCCATGTTCTGCTCCCTATGTGGAGTCCTGATGAACCCTGCAGGCAAGAAAGGCAGAAGATGCCCTTATCAGCTTGGAGGTGAAGTCTATCTGACTTTGATTTCATTTAGAAATCCTATAAAAAGTTTTAGAAAATTTAGAATTCCAGAGCCCGAAAATGGACCATGTTAAGACAGTTAACAAAGATAGTGAAGGATGATGGAGTTGGCTGGTTTGGGGGAGAAGCAACCACTGTTGTGCCACTCTGTGTGTTCATATATGCATTCTCTTTTGTAGAACTAATTGCTTTCATATAAACACACTCCTTTCTATGTGATTTAAAATCAAATCAAAATTGCAAATTGTAATTTGTAACCACAGGGGACCTTGAAGTATCCAACCTGTCAATCAGCCTTGAGCAAAATAGGGTACAGCCTATTTTGACTGCAAGCTAATGCTTGATACTCTCTAGACACTGTTCTATACTCAGCCACACACTTTTTTTGGGTCCACTTACCCTGTCACACATGCATACATACTTACACACACAGTAAATGATTCCCCATGTTCAGTTTCCTTTGAGAAAACACACTCTTGTTTAGTGAACACCCAAAGCGGACATTTCTGGTCAAATCAAATTCTGCTCCTTTAAGATGTATCAGTCTTCTGGGGCTGAGAGAGGGCATGGCACAGGCTGATTATTTGGATGTGTCCTATTTATGACTGCAATTTGTGACCTCTGCAGTTCCTTTCTGAAAGCACAAGGCCACCATCTTTAATTAACTTCCTTGATTCAACCTGGTTGTGACTAATGAAGCAGTTAATTGTTTGGCAGGGTGGCTTTTCTTGCTGTGGTCTCTGAAATGCAGTTCAGAGGCAGAGTGCCTGGTATGTAGGAAGCCCTGAGTTGACTCTCCAGCATACTGGTTATGGAAATGGCTCATCTGGTAAATTGCTTGCCAAGTGAGTATATGGAAATGAGTTCCAATTTAAATAAAAACAAGAAGAAGAGAGAGGGGATGGGAAATTGAGAATGATCATCACTTGATGTGGGATTCCCCCTCTGTATGCTATGAATATGTTTTATTGCCATTTGTTAAAGAATAAATCTGTTGCTTTTTTTTGTCCCACGGAGCCGAGCAGAGAGGAGCTGGCAACCCTCAGTAGGCCTGCTTTTGGGACCAGGATCCTCGCCTAACCAGCTTCCGCGGATTCATCTGGACCCTGTCCCGGCTGCACCTGAGCTCGGCCCACCCGGGCTGAGGCCTTGGGGGAAGGGCGAGTCCCCTGCTAGGGGGCCTCCTTTGTCCCACGGAGCCG
>PVIU01015467.1:0-48056 GCA_004026605.1 Ondatra zibethicus
CATTATTTTGAGTGAAGTAACCCAGACATAGAAAGACAATTATCACATGTATTCACTCATAGGTGGTTTTTAAACATAAGGCAAAGAAAACCAGCTTACAAACCACAATTCCAGAGAACTTAGACAACAATACGGACACTAAGAGAGACTTACATAGATCTAATCTACGTGGAAAGTAGAAAATATAAAAAGACAAGATCTCCTGAATAAATTGGGAGCATGGGGACCTTGGGGGAGGGTTGAAGGAGGGAGGGGAGTGGCAGGAAGGGGAGCAGAGAAAAATGTAGAGCTCAGTAAATATCATGGGAGGGCTGGAGAGATGGCTCAGAGGTTAAGAGCACTGACTGCTCTTCCTGAGGTCCTGAGTTCAATTCCCAGCAACCACATGGTGGCTCACAACCATCTGTAATGAGATCTGGTGCCCTCTTCTGGCCTGCAGGCATACATGGAGGCTGAACATCGTACATAATAAATAAATCTTTAAAAAAAAAAAGTTGCCAGAAGAAAAAAAGAATGTAAAAAGAAAAAAGAAAAAAAAGAAAATAAATAAATAAATATCATGGGAAAAATAAGTAAATACAATTAAAAAAATAAGCCATGTAAAGATGGAAAATACACAGAAAGTCTGGATTATGTATACTATTGTGTGTTTTAAATTTTTTTGACTGTGAATGAGCTAAGTATAGAGAGACTTTTCATTGTACAAACTATTAAACTAAACCAGCATATATACTCTAAAGGTATCTTGGTTTCAATATTTGGGTCTCAGGATATGTTGCTTTGGAAAAGAGGTTCTTCTTTTGTTTCCACAGATTGAGAACCTGTGGATTTCTTCCAGACTAATGTGGTTTGATGGACTAAGAGCCCCAAAAGGTTGCCGTGAATACCCCCAAAGATTACTTTGCCCAACAAAAAGCAGGAAGCAGTTTGGAGAGAACTATGCCCAAATTCCTAAATATGGTTTATAAATGTTTATTTACATTTAAGTGGGGATATACTATAGAGATTTGCATTGGTATGGATCTTGGTTAATTGATACAAATTTAAGGTTTTTTATTAATGTATATTTTTGCTCTTGATTAAGGTATTGTGTTTCTGCAGCTCAGTTAAAAATGTAATGTCTAATTAAGAAATATAGGTTAATAGATAATCATCTATAATAGTCAAGCTTGTAATCATGTTATTTAGATTTTCTAGGTGTACAGAGATGTATTTCAGATAGATAGCCATTCTTCAAATCTTTCAAACACTATAGAATATGGCACTTAAAATATTTAAGAACTTAGGACTTTTCATGGCAGCAAGACACATCTGCTTCTGGCAGCTGCAATACATTCAAGAGGAAGATGGGCATTAAATAGGCTCCTTATGGAGTTTGTTGGCCATTTGGGCAAGAAACTGCTCTTGTCTGGACAGCTTGAAGTTATGCTATATGAACTGGACATGCAGGACCCACAGAAGAATGACTGTGAACTTGCCTAAAGGTGAGATGATCTTTCAGGGTTCCTGCTTCATGAAAGAGTCTGCTAGACATTCTGCAGGATGCAGAAAAAAGTGATTGAAAAACTGCCAATATAGGTGGAACTGTCTTTGAAATTTCTTGCTCCATGGAAAAGTCTCCTAGATACTATGGGCCTGTGGGCTGAAGACAGATGTCCCAATGGTACAGAAGAACTTTGGGTAACTGTCCAGGCAGCGAGATGTCTCTGTCAACTAGAGTTTTGGAAGTTACTTACAATGTACTTCCTGTTAACTTAAGTAATATTATATCCTTCTGGGTCTTTGATGGAGTTGAAGACTATATCGTTATAATTATAGTTTTCCTTAGTTATGATAAAAGATAAAGTAGATATAAATGTTGTAACTGTAATTCTTGACAGCTGTCTTGTTATATGTAATTTTACTATGTTAAAGTTATTTAAACAGAAAAGGGGAGGTGATGTGGGATTCCCCTCTGTATGCTGTGAATACACTGGTTAATAAAGAATCTGTTTTGACCAGTGGCTTAGCAGAACAGAGCTAGGTGGGGAAAACTAAACTGAATGCTGGGAGAAAGAAGGCAGAGTTAGGAGAAGCCATTTAGCTCTGCCAGAAACAGATGTGGGAACTTTTCCTGGTAAGAGCCACAGCCTTGTGGTAATACACAGATTAATAGAAATGGGTTAAATTAAGATGTAAGAGTTAGTCGATAAGAAGCTAGAGCTAATGGGCCAAGCAGTGATTTAATTAATTCATACAGTTTCTGTGTGGTTATTTCAAGAGTCTGGGCAGCTGGGAACATGCAAGCAGCCTCCTATAACACCCACCTGTCTTTGCTCCTTCTCGCTATTGAGTCATTCAACTCTTTTTTTTAAGTTTATTTATTTATTTATTGTGTATACAGTGTTCTGTCTGCATGTATGCCTGGCCAGAAGAGGGTGCCAGATCTCATCATCAATGGTTGTGAGCCACCATATGGTTGCTGGGAATTCAGAACCTCTAGAAGAGCAGCCGGTGCTCTTAACCACTAGCCATCTCTCCAGCCCCCAAGCCATTCAACTTTTTATTAAGACCATCAGGTATTTTAGACAGGTACAGTAACACAGCTTGACAGAGTTAAACATGCAGCGTCAATAAAATTCACGCACCTGAAAATAATATTTCCCAACACAGGACACAGTCCTCACAGAAAAGTTGACTGTACCCTACGCCCCTTGATGTAATGTCTGTTGTTGCGAGATATTGATTATACTGTGTAAAGATAGGCCGCTATGATTTTAGCTTAATAAAAAGCTAAATGGCCAATGGTTAGGCAGGAAGTATAGGTGGAACTTCCTTACAGAAGGAACTCTGGGAAGAAGAGAGGCAGAGTTGTCAGCAGAGGAAGCAGAAAATGCAGGCAGAGAGATGAAAACCACGAGCCATGAGGCAGCATGTGCATTACTGGAGACGGGCTAATTAACTAGTTAGAGACAAGTCTGAGCTAAGGCCGAGCCTTCATAATTAAGATTTGGGAGCTGGTGGTGGGACAGAGAAAGACTCATTATATATGGTGTCAAATATGGAGACTCAAATAGCCAAACATCGAGCCTAAGAAAGCTAAGAAAAGTTTTGGGGGGCTGGAGAGATGGCTCAGAGGTTGTGCACTGGCTGTTCTTCCAGAGGACCTGAGTTCAATTCCCAGCAACCACATGGTGGCTCACAGCCATCTATAATGAGATCTGGCGCCCTCTTCTGGAGTGCAGGCATATATGTAGGCAGAACATTATAAAGAATTCTTTTTAAAAAGTTTTGGACAAGGAGTCAGATGTCCTGCAGTCTCTCAGGGTGGGCCAGTGCTTGACATAAAAAGACAGAGCTACTGACTGCTGCCTGCACCATGCAACCAGCACTGTATGTCTGTGCCATGCAACCAGCACTGTGTGTGTGCGCGCCATGCAACCAGCACTGTGTGTCTGCACCATGCAACCAGCACTGTATGTCTGCACCATGCAACCAGCACTTTATGTCTGTGCCATGCAACCAGCACTATATGTCTGTACCATGCACTAAGCCAAGCAACGTGGCAGCTAATATAGCAGTTTAAGATTTGTTTCATGGGGTCACAGAATCCAGGTTCAGACACAGAAAACCTCTAAAAATGGACAGTATGTTTTAAAAAATGTACTAAGAGTACACACCATGCTCATCTTTCTGGGTGTGGGTTGCCTCATTCAGGATGGTTTTTTCTAGTTCTGTCCATTTGCATGCAAATTTCAAGATGTCATTGTTTTTTTTATCACTGAGTAGTACTCTAATGTGTAAATGTGTCACATTTTCTTTTTTTTCTTTTTCTTTCTTTCTTTCTTTTTTTTTTTTTTTGAGACAGGGTTTCTCTGCAGCTTTGGAGCCAGTCCTGGAACTAGCTCTTGTACGCCTGCCTCTGCCTTCTGAGTGCTGGGATCAAAGGCATGCGCCACCACACCTGGCTTGTCACATTTTCTTTATCTATTCTTCAGTTGAGGGGCATCGAGGTTCTTTCCAGGTTCTTGCTATTACAAATAGTGCTGCTATAAACATAGTTGAACAAATGTTCTTATAATATGATTGAGCATCCTTTGGGTTTATATCCAAGAGTGGTATTGTTGGGTCCTGAGGTGGGTTGATTCCCAATTTTATGAGAAACCGCCACACTGATTATCATATGTACTCACTCATAGGTGGATACTGGCTGTAAAGCACAGGACAAAAAGCCCATAGTCCACAGCCCCAGAGAAGCTAAGCAACAAGGAGAACCCTTGGAGAAACATATATAGATCCTCCTGGGAAGGGGAAATAGACAAGGTCTCCTGAGAAAATTGGGAGCATGCGGGTGGAGGGAAAAGGGAAGGCGGAAGGGGAGGAGGAGGAGAGAAGGGGAACGGGGAAGAGAACCTGAGGGAATGGGATAGTTGAGATGGAGAAAGAATAGAGATGAGAGCAAGGAAAGAGATATTTTGATTGAGGGAGCCGTTATGGGGCTAGCAAGAAACCTGGCTGTAGAGAAATTCCCAGGAGTCCACAAGGATGACCCCAGCTAAGACTCAAAGCGATAGAGGAGACAGGGCCCAACTGGCCTTGTCCTGTAGTCAGACTGATGACTATCTTAAATGTCACTATAGAACCTTCATCCAGCAACTGATGGAAAGAGAGGCAGAGACCCACAGTGGAGCGGAGGAGTGAAAATATGAGCAAAGAGGTCAAGGCCATGATGGGGCCACCCACTGAAACAGTCTACCTGAGATAATGGAAGCTCACCAACTCCAGCTGGACACGGGAGGACCAAACTAGACCCTCTGAACGTGGGTGACAGTTGCATGGCTGGGGCAGACTGTGGGGCCACTGGCAGTGGCACCAGGATTTATTGCTACTGCTTGCACTGGCTTTTTGGAACCCATTCTTTTTGGATGAATACCTTGCTAAGGTATAGTAGGGAGGGCCTTGTTCCTTCCACAAAGCAATATGCATTACCCTCTCTGAGGATTGGATGGGGGGTGGGGCGGGAGCAGCTGGAGGGAGTGGGAGGAGGGGAGGAAGTGGGAACTGGGGTTGGTATGTATAATGAAAAAAAATTGTTTTCTTTAAAAATATAAAATTTAAAAATATAATAAAAATGTACTTAGATGCTGAAGAGAAAAGAAAATGGGTATAGACAGTCATAGAAAATAGTCTTTAAAGAGAGATTAGAATAATATAAAAATAAAACGCCACATAAGGATGGGAAACACACGGGACATCTGCATCCTGTATGTGTTGACTTGAAATTTTTTGAATGCTGATGAGCAAATGGTAGCTGCGGAGAGACATTAGATTATGGAAGAGACTGCAGAATTAAACATCCTGTATACTTTAGAGATGTCTTGGTTCCAGAATGGAAGTCAAAAGATGTATTGCTTCTGGGCAGTGGTAGTACATGTGATTAATTCCAGCACTCAGGAGGTAGGCAGAGACAGGCAGATCTCTGTGAGTTCGAGGCCAGCCTGGTCTGCAGAGCTAGTGCAAGGATAGGCTCCAAAGCTACAAGGAACCCTGTCTTGAAACAAACCAACAAACAGAAACCATTTTTTTTGCACTGTGGGAGAGGTTGGTTTTGTTTCTGCAGGAAATGAAAAGTTGGGATTAGATTTGACTGAGGGAGACTTCCTGAAAAGCTTGGCTGCAAACATAAACAAAAGGAACAATGGCAAACTATGTGACAGGTCACACATATTTTGTCCTTTAAACATGGGAACACCTCTGAAACTGAGTGAGACGTGGCTACAGGGTCCTCATGACTTTATTACAACTGCCCCTTTCATATGGCATGGGTAGAGACCTATGCTAGTTTGCTTATGAAGCCCAAACAAACTTTTTTTTCCATTTTTATTATTATTTATTTTTTTCCATGATATTTTTTGAGCTCTACATTTTTCTCTGCTCTCCTCCCTGCCTCTCCCCTCCCCCCTTCAACCCTCCCACAAGGTCCCTATGCTCCCAATTTACTCAGGAGATCGTGTCTTTTTATACTTTCTACTTCCCATGTAGATTAGATCTATGTAAGTCTCTCTTAGTGTCCGTATTGTTGTCTAAGTTCTCTGGGATTGTGGTTTGTAGGCTGGCTTTCTTTGCTTTACATTTAAAAACCACCTATAAGTGAGTACATGTGATAATTGTCTTTCTGTGTCTGGGTTACTTCACTCAAAATAATGTTTTCTAGTTCCATCCATTTTCCTGCAAAATTCAAGCTGTCGTTATTTTTTCTGCTGTGTAGAACTCCATTGTGTAAATGTACCACATTTTTTTTTATCCATTCTTCGATCGTGAGGCATTTAGGTTGTTTCCAGTTTCTGGCTATGACAAACAAAGCTGCTATGAACATAGTTGAGCACATGTCCTTGTGGCACGATTGAGCATCCTTTGGATATATACCCAAAAGTGGTATTATTGGGTCTTGAGGAAGGTTGTTTCCTAATTTTCTGAGAAATCACCACACTGACATCCTAAGGGGTTGTACCAGCATGCATTCCCACCAGCAATGCAGAAGTGTTCCCTTTTCCCTACAACCTCTCCAGCATATGTTGTCATCAGTGTTTTTGATCTTGGCTATTCTTACAGGTGTAAGATGGAATCTCAGAGTTGTTTTGACTTGCATTTCTCTGATGACTAAGGATGTTGAACATTTCCTTAAGTGTCTTTCAGCCATTTTAGATTCCTCTGTTGAGAGTTCTCTGTTTAGGTCTGTACTCCATTTTTTTATTGGATTACGTGATCTTTGGTGTCCAATTTCTTGAGTTCTTTGTATATTTTGGAGATCAGACCTCTGTCTGATGTGGGGTGAGTGAAGATCTTTTCCCATTCTGTAGGCTGTCGCCAAACAAACTTATAATGCTCACAAATGCCTTTTCCTGCTCAAACATAAAAAAATCATCTTTAACTGACTTGTGCACACCACACATTCCATGCTTTGTTAATGCAGATATATATGTTACCTTTAAAAGTTTGTATGTTTTCAGAAAAGAAAGCCCCAAGACCAATAAAGACAAATAGCCAAGGTGATCCAGCCTCTCAATGCCTCTGCTGTCTGTCTGCCACACAAAGACTGGGACATAGTGAGTGGACTTTCCTTCTCCTAAGGACAGCCTCTGGAGAGGGGTCCAGCTTTCTGTCTTGGTTTCTATTTCCCACTCCCTATGTCAGTATTAGAGTGATATACATATATTCCTCACAGTGGGGACAAGTCCTCTGCCCACAAGCCATGGTTAAAGCTCTATAAGATTCTGCCTTGCATTTTTATTTTTTATTTTTTATTTATTTATTTTTTTGAGACACGGTTTCTCTGTAGCTTTGGAGCCTGTCCTGGAGCTAGCTCTTGTAGACCAGGCTGACCTCGAACTCACAGAGATCCGCCTGCCTCTGCCTCCTGAGTGCTGGGATTAAAGGCGTGGGCCACCACCGCCCGGCCCACATTTTTATTTTTTTAAGACAAGTTCTCTCTAGACCAGATTGGCCCCCAAATCACAAAATCCTCCTGCCTTCGCCTCACAAGTTCTGTGATTAAAGGTATAGGCCACCATGCCTAGCATTTATATATTTTTTCTACATTCATTTATTTATAGCTCAACACCTGCATGCCACGGCCCCTGTGTGGCAATCAGAGGACACCTTGCAGGAGTATGGCATGGGACTCAGGCTGTCAGACTGGGAAGCACCCAGTGAGTCATCATCACTCTGGCCCTTTTATTTTTTAACCTTAGAACATTTTTATTGAAAGATTTTTTTTCCCATTTGCCCTTATACAGGGTTTAATGTCTCAGAGAGTGGCCTTCACATGATAACCTCCCGATCTCCAAGCTCAGACCCTCTCTGTCCATGCCCCAGCAAGACAGATGGAGGCTTTTGTACCCTAGATACATTAGCTCTATGAATCTGCTCAGTAAGGCAGAAGATAACAGATATTGGGGCAATGATGTAGTTGAAATTTTCTTTGGGCCACCAGCTCCCAAAAAAAGACATGGGGACTCATTAATAATGCGTGCTCAGCCCAGCTTCAGCTTGTCCACCAGCGCTTACGATTTAATTGAACCTGTTTCTCTTCATCTATGTTTTGCCTTTGAGCTTTTTACCTTTCTTTCATTCTGTGTGTCCCACTGTACTGCTTCCTCTGCGTCTGTCTCCCTGGCCCCTGGTGCCTCCCTAGTGCCAGGCTGCAGGAAGGTTTACAGCTAGTAATTACCCGCCTACGGGGGCGTGGCCTCATAGACTATTTATCCAGAGGCCCCTTCTCTCCTCCCCCCTGGTTCCCGTTTGCTCCTTTGGATTGTTTGGATCCCATCTCCATCCACCGTTCAAGCAGAGAATCCTGATTTGTAAGTTTTTCCCTTAAATAAATACTATCTATCTCTCAGTTCTGAGCCAGTGTGGGATTTCTTTTAAGAATCCGATCTCTCCACCATCACTTGGCTCCACATGGGTTTAATCTACATGCCCACCGGGCTGGAGGCTTAGTCCTTCCATGGCCCGCACAGACTTGCTTTTGCCAGAACGTTTTTTTTTTTTTTTTTTTAATATAAAATCCCTGACAAGAGACTCCTAGGACAGAGAGAGCAGAGGAAACAAGCTCCACCGGGAGCAGAAGCCAGGAGCAAACCCGGCCCTGGGAGCCAACCCAGTCCTGGGACACTGGCAGACCAGGATTGAGCCAATGACCTGACTCAGTCTGCGACCTCCACCGGAACCAGAGTGGAACTGAACCAGTTACCTAAGACAAAGAGAGAACAGGCTCCACCAGGAGCAGAAGCCAGAAGCAAACCCAGTCCCTGGACACAGGCAGATCACGATTGAACCAGCGACCAGATCCAGACTGAGCGATAGCCACCAGAACAGGTCTAACTCCAAGCCAGGGACTTCTGCAAGAGGAGATCCAGATCAAGATTTACAGAAACAGATCTAAGCCAGCAGCCTAGGCCAAAGTAGAGACAGCAACCTTGAAGGGACCAGACCAAAACACAGGAGCAAGGAGCTACCTGCAGGAACAGGAATAACCAGCGAGGTAACTAGAACTGTGACATTGACTGTACCAAGAGGAAAACCATCTTAGCTTTTGGTCTACTGGCACCTAGGGAATTATTCAACAGAATCTCAGCACCAACCACACCTATTAGAGGAAAAGATGAGTAGAAAAGGTAAGATCACAAGCTACACCACAAAGAGCAACACAATACCAGTAAAACCTAAAGACCCTACAAAAGTAAGACCTGAACAACCAAATATGGATGAACCAGAAGAAAATGATCTAAAATATAACTCCAAGAAAATGTTTGAAATTCTTTTTTTTAAAGATTTATTTATTTATTATGTATACAACATTCCTTCCATGTATGCTTGCATGCCAGAAGAGGGCACCAGATCTCATTACAGATGGTTGTGAGCCACCATGTGGTTGCTGGGAATAGAACTCAGGACCTCTGGAAGAGCAGTCAGTGCTCTTAACCTCTGAGCCATCTCTCCAGCCCTGTTTGAAATTCTTAAAGATGAAATGAGAAATTACCTTAAAGAAATGGAGGTAAAAAAACAAAAAATTGGAAGATATCAGCAAATCACTTTAAGTGATTTGAAAACCAAGAAAAAGAACTCAAACATATAACAGAAACTATTCAGGACTTGAAAACTGAGATAGAAAAAATAAAGAAAACACAAGCCGAAGGAATTATAGAAACAGAAATCATGAGGAAAAGAACAGGAACCACAAATGCAAGTACGAACAACAGAATACAAGAAATGGAAGAGAGAATCTCAAGTGCGGAAGATAAAATAGAGGAAATAGACTCATCAGTTAAAGAAAACATTAAATCTAACAAAAGCTTAACCCAAAATATCCATGAAATATGGGACAACATAAAAAGGCCCAATCTTAGAATAATAGGTATAGAAGAAGGAGAAGAAAGTCAACTCAAAGGCACGGAAAATTTATTTAACAAAATCATAGAAAACTTTCCCTACCTAAAGAAAGACAGGCCTATGAAGATACAAGAAGCTTACAGAACACCAAATAGACTTGATCCAAAAAAAAGTCCTCTTGCCACATAATAATCAAAACACTAAACATACAGAGTAAAGAAAGAATATTAAGCACTGCAAAGGAAAAAGGACAAGTAACATATAATGACAGACCTATCAGAATTACACCTGATTTCTCAGTGAAGACAATGAAAGCCAGAAGGTTGTGGTTAAGCATTATGCAGACATTGAGAGACCACGGATGCCAGCCCAGGCTACTATACCCAGCAAAACTGTTGATCACCATAGAAGGACAAAACAAGATATTCCATGACAAATCTAGATTTCACCAATACCTAGCCACAAAGCCAGCCCTACACAAAATACTAGAAGGAAAACTCCAATCCAAGGAAGATGGCTACACCAACAAAAACACAGACAATTGATGATCTCATTACAGCAAATCCCGAAGAAGAAAAAAAACGCACAAAATAACATCACCAACGATGAAAACCAAATTAACAGGAGATAGCAACCACTGGTCATTAATATCCCTTAATGTAAATGGACTCAACTCACCCATAAAAAGGCACAGGCTAACAGATTGGATACAAAAACAGCATCCATCCCTCTTCTGCATACAAGAAACGCATCTCAACCTCAAAGACAGACATCATCTCAAAGTAACAGGTTGGGAAAAAATATACCAATCAAATGGACCTAAGAAACAAGCAGGTGTAGTTATCCTAATATCTAATAAAATAGACTTCAAGCTAAAATCAGTCAAAAGAGACAAAGAAGAACATTTCATATTAGTCACAGGGAAAATCCATCAAGAGGAAATTTCAATACTGAACATCTATGCTCCAAATACAAGGGCACCTTCATATGTTAAACACTTCGAAAGCTTAAATCATATATTTAACCCCACACACTGATTGTGGAAGACTTCAACACTCCCCTCTCACCACTGGACAGGTCAATCAGACAAAAAATGAACAGAGAAATAAGAGAACTATCAGATGTTATGACTCAAATGGACTTAACAGACATCTATAGAATATTCCAACCAAACAGAAAAGAATATACCTTCTCAAAAATTGACCATATACTCGGTAACAAAACAAATCTCAACAAATACAAAAAAATTGGAATAACCCAATGTACCTTTTCAGATCACCATGCTTTAAAACTAGAAGTCAACAGCAATACCAATTCCAGAAAACCCACAAAAACATGGAAATTAAACAGTGCTCATCTGAATCATCAATGGGTCAAGGAAGAAATAAAAGGGGAAATTAAAGACTTCCTAAAATTCATTGAAAATGACCACACAACATACCCAAATTTATGGGACAGAGGCAAGTTCATAGCACTAAATGCCTACATAAAGAAGCTGGAAAAATCCCACACTAGTGAATTAACAGAACAATTGAAAACTTTAGAACAAAAAGAAGCAAACTCACCTAAGAGAACTAGGCGGCAGGAAATAATCAAATTGAGAGCTGAAATCAACAAAATAGAAACAAAGAAAACAATACAAAGAATCAATGAGACAAAGAGTTGGTTCTTTGAGAAAATCAACAAAATAGACAAACCTTTATCCAAACTAACCAAAAGGCAGAGAAAGAATATCCAAATTAACAAAATCAGAAACGAAAAGGGGGACATAACAACAGACACGGAGGAAATACAGAGGATCGTCAGGTCATATTTTGAAAACCTGTACTCCACAAAATTGGAAAACTTAAAGGAAATGGACAACTTTCTAGATAAATATCACTTATCAAAATTAAAACAAGACCAGATAAGCAAATTAAACAGACCTATAACTGCTGAAGAAATAGAAACAGTCATCAAAAGTCTCCCAAACAAACAAATAAAAAAGCCCAGGACCAGATGGTTTCAGCTCAGAATTCTACAAAACTTTCAAAGAGGAACTAATACCAATACTCCTCAAATTATTCCACATAATAGAAACAGAGGGAACATTGCCAACCTCTTTTTATGAGGCTACAATTACCCTGATAACCAAACCACAGAAAGACAATACTAAGAAAGAGAATTACAGACCAATCTCACTCATGAACATTGATGCAAAAATACTAAATAAAATACTAGCAAATCGAATCCAAGAACACATCAGAACCATGATCCACCATGACCAAGTTGACTTCATCCCACAGATTCAGGGATGGTTCAACATATGAAAATCTGTCAAGGTAATCCACCGTATAAACAAGCTGAAATATAAAAACCACATGATCATCTCATTAGATGCCGAAAAAGCATTTGACAAAATACAACATCCCTTCATGATAAAGGTCTTGGAGAGAGCAGGGATACAAGGAACATACCTAAACATAATTAAGGCAATATACACAAGCCAACTGCCAACATCAACCTACATGGAGAGGAACGCCCAGCGATTCCACTGAAATCAGGAACAAGACAAGGTTGTCCACTCTCTCATACCTATTCAATATAGTTCTTGAGGTCCTAGCTAGAGCAATAAGACACCAAAGGGAGATCAAGGGGATATACATTGGAAAAGAAGAAGTCTTACTGTCACTGTTTGCTGATGATATGATAGTTTACATAAGTGATCCCAAAAATTCTACCAAGGAACTTCTACAACTCATAAACATTTTCAATGTAGCAGATTACAAGATTAACTCAAAAAAATCAGTAGCCCTCCTGTACACAGATGATAAAAGGGCTGAGGAAGAAATCAGAGAATCAACACCCTTCACAACAGCCACAAATGGCGTAAAATATCTCGCAGTAACTCTAACCAAGCAAGTGGGAGACTTGTATGACAAGAACAAGAATCTTTGAAGAAAGAAATTGAAGAAGATACCAGAAAGTGTAAAGACCTCCCATGCTCTTGGGTAGGCAGAATTAATATAGTAAAAATGGCAATCTTACTGAAAGCAATCTACAGATTCAACGCAATGTCCATCAAAATCCCAACAAAATTCTTCAGGGACCTTGAAAGAACGGCACTCAACTTCATTTGGAAAAGCAAAAAACCCAGGATAGTCAAAACAATCCTGGGCAACAAAAGAACTTCTGGAGGCATCACAATCCCTGACTTCAAGCTCTACTACAGAGCTACAGTACTGAAAACAGCCTGGTACTGGCATAAGAACAGACAGGAGGACCAGTGGAACTGAATAGAAGACCCGGATATCAATCCACACATCTTCGAACACCTGATATTTGATAAAGAAGCAAAAAATGGGGCTGAGAGATGGCTCAGTAGTTAAGAGCACTGGCTGCTCTTCCATAGGTCCTGAGTTCAATTCCCAGCAACCACATGATGGCTCACAACCATCTGTGATGAGGTCTGGCGCCCTCTTCTGGCAGGTGGTCATACATGGAGGCAGAATGTTGTACACATAAGAAATAAATTTAAAAATAAAATAAAAAAGAAGCAAAAAATATCAAATGGAAAAAAGAAAGCATATTCAACAAGTGGTGCTGGCATAACTGGATATCAACATGTAGAAGAATGAAAATATACCTATATCTATCACCATACACAGAACTCAAGTCCAAATGGATCAAAGACCCCAACATAAAGCCAGCCATATTGAACCTTATAGAAGAGAAAGTGGAAGTGCACTTGAATGCATTGGCACAGGGAACCACTTCCTAAATAGAACCCCAGCAGCACAGACCCTGAGAGAAACGATTAATAAATGGGACCTCCTGAAACTGAAAAGCTTCTGTAAAGCAAAGGACACGGGCAACAAGACAAAACGACAGCCTACAGAATGGGAAAAGATCTTCACTCACCCCACATCAGACAGAGGTCTGATCTCCAAAATATACAAAGAACTCAAGAAATTGGACACCAAAAGATCACATAATCCAATAAAAAAAAATGGAGTACAGACCTAAACAGAAAACTCTCAACAGAGGAATCTAAAATGGCTGAAAGACACTTAAGGAAATGTTCAACATCCTTAGTCATCAGAGAAATGCAAGTCAAAACAACTCTGAGATTCCCTCTTTCACCTGTAAGAATGGCCAAGATCAAAAACACTGATGACAACTTATGCTGGAGAGGTTGTAGGGAAAAGGGAACACTTCTGCATTGCTGGTGGGAATGCAAGCTGGTACAGCCCCTTTGGATGTCAGTGTGGTGATTTCTCAGAAAATTAGGAAACTACCTTCCTCAAGACCTAGTAATACCACTTTTGGGTATATATCCAAAGGATGCTCAATTGTGCCACAAGGACATGTGCTCAACTATGTTCATAGCAGCTTTGTTTGTCATAGCCAGAACCTGGAAACAACCTAAATGCCCCGAGACCGAAGAACGGATAAGGAAAAGGTGGTACATTTATACAATGGAGTACTACACAGCAGAAAAAAATAACGACAGCTTGAATTTTGCAGGAAAATGGGTGGAGCTAGAAAACATCATATTGAGTGAGGTAACCCAGACACAGAAAGACAATTATCACATGTACTCACTCATAGGTGGTTTTTAAACGTAAAGCAAAGAAAACCAGCCTACAAACCACAATCCCAGAGAATTTAGACAACAATGTGGACACTAAGAGAAACTTACATAGATCTAATCTACGTGGAAAGTAGAAAGTATAAAAAGACAAGATCTCCTGAGTAAATTGGGAGCATAGGGACCTTGTGGGAAGGTTGAAGGGAGGAAGGGAGAGGCAGGGATGGAACAGAAAAAAATATCAATAAATATCAATAAAATAGTTAAAACTGGATGGGATAATAGATTGTTTTGTGAGTTATTATTTATAGACAATTACTTTGGTATAGATTCTTGTATATCGATACAAAGTTATATTGAATATTGTATGCATGCATATTCTACCTCTCTTTAAAACATTTTTTATGTGTTGATATATATATTTACCATATTGCAGTGTACATTGCTACCTCTGATCTAGTTACTTATACATTGTTTACATTTGGTGGTCATTATCCTCATTTATTGCACTTTGTTTATTGTCTTAGTCTTGAAGTTTTATAGGTATTAAGAATTATAGATCAATAGTCATCTATGTTTCTCATACTTATAGTTAGACTAATCAGGTTCTTTAGATACATAGAGGTTATAATCTGCATAGATAGGTAATCTTCAACTACTTCAAAGAGCTGTAAAAAATGGCATTTTAGTAACTTAGGGTTCTGTTCAAATGAGACATGATTGCTCCTGGCAGCACTGATCTATTCAGGAGAGAATGTTGAGCACCGAAGACACTCCCCTCGGAGCTCATTTTCTTCTTGGCAAAACTGGCCTTTGGGTGAGGAACTGACAATGCCTCAACCACTGACAAAATACATAGTATCCGGAAATGGATAAGCAGTACTCTCAAATCCTGCCAAGACAGGGTAAGACGGTTTTGAAAAAATTCTTGTCTTTGAAAATAGTCTGTCAGTTATTCTAGGCCTTAGCCAAAGTTGGTTGCTTCAATGTTGCAAATGTGACTTTGGGTGATTATCCAGGTAGCCAGTTGTCTCTGTGATTTGTTGTATGTTTTGGATGTTGTTTGATTGCACTTCCTACTCTCTCAGGTAACATTTTTCCCTTCTCGGATCTTGATGGGGTTGAAGACTAGATAAGTGTAGTTACTTTCCTCTCATGACTTGGCCAAGTTATTTATTATACAAGACTTAAGCTAGTTAGAATAGGGTATTTGTTCTTATTGTATATAATTTTGTATTAGGTTTAGAACTCTCTTATTTAAACAAAAGGGGGAGGTGCTGCAGGAAGGTTTATAGCTAGTAATTACCCATCTACTGAGGCGTGGCCTCATATACTATTTACCCAGGTGCCAAAATGCGTCCAGCCCTTCTGTCTTCCCCCCTGGTTCCCATGTGCTCATTTGGATAGTTTGGATCCCATTTCCATCCACCATTCAAGCAGAGAATCCTGATTTGTAAGTTTTCCTCCTAAATAAATATCTATCTATCTGTCAGTTCTGAGCTAGTGTGGGATTTCTTTTAAGCATCCAATCTCTCCACCATCAGTGCCATCTCTTTTTTTTCTCTTCCGCGCCAAGCCTAAATTCTCCTATTTTTTAATCTCCCTGCCCAGAAGGCCTGCCTATACCTCCTCCCTCGCTCTTGGCCATTCAGCTTTTTATTAGACTAATCAGGTACCTTAGGCAGGCAAGGTGCAACAGCAACACTCCTTTCCATAGTTAAACAAATATTCCAGAGCACGATGAAATGGCTTATTGGGGGAAGGCATTTGCTGCCAAGTCAGATGACTTAAGTCTGATCCCTAGACCCTCTCAATCGAGGGAGGTGTCACTAGGTTGTCTTCTCATGTGTTGAAGCACACGTGTTTCCCATTCCACATAAAAACTAAATTTTTTTTTGAAAAAAGAAGCTGGAAAAAAGGCTCAGCAGTTAAGAGCATTGACTGCTTTTGCAGCAAACCCAGGTTCAGTTCCCAGAATCCACATAGCAGCTCAAAATCATCTGGAACTCCAGTTTCAAGGGATCTGATACCCTCTCTGGTTTCCCTGGGCACCAAACATGTATACAGTGCTCTTACATACTGGTGGGAAGTACACTCATACACATAAAATAAAAATAAATCCCTTTAAAAAAAATTCTAGCACAGGCTGGGTGGCAGTGGCCTTCAACTTTAATCCCAGCAGTCAAGAGGCAGAGGCAGGCAGATCTCCATGAGTTCAAGGCCAGACTGTTCTACAGACTGAATCCCAGGACAGTCAGGGATACACAGAGGAAGCCCTGTCTCAAAAAGTCAAAAACCAACCAACCAATCACCACAGTTAACTGCCTAGGCCTCTCTCTTTTCCTAGTTGAAAGTCTGTAGTTTTTCTCACCAGAAGCCCATGTGCCTTTCTGAGTTTTTGTTTGTTTCTTCTTTTTTTCTTCCCTTTTCCTTCTAGGTTATAATCTCATCCAAGTCCCCACCAGAACCAGTCTATAAGCTCGATTATCCAAAGGAATAAAGGGCCGTGGGCTGGCTCGGTAGGGAAAGGCGGGACAGCCAAGCCTGAGGACCTGAGTTCCGTCTTTGGGCTCTGCTTGGAGTCAGGAGAGAACCCACTCCCCCAAGTTATCCTCTGACCTCCACTTTCTACACAAACCTTTTAGAGCTGTGAGGAGAGCCACCCACTGGTGCATAAGGCTGATGCTCACACACACATCCCGAGCCTCTCCCTTGGTAAGCTGGCACCCTTGAGTGGGTCCTGTTTCCCAATGAGCGCGTCTCCTAACCGACCTATTTCAAGTCTGTATGAAAACATTTTTCATGAAATCTCTAGCTCTGGTTTATAAGCCAAAATTCTTTTCTGCATGGAAGCCACAAAACCCAGTTTGGTCCCAGTGCAGGTCCCTACGAGGTGAAGCTAATGCCTCAGTCTGCGGGTGGTGTTGTGCACCTTTAATTCCAGCAGTCTGGGGGTGGTGTTGTGCGCCTTTAATTCCAGCAGTCTGGGGGTGGTGTTGTGCGCCTTTAATTCCAGCAGTCTGGGGGTGGTGTTGCGTGCCTTTAATTCCAGCGAGCGGCAGTGGAAGGAGGACGCTGTGAGTTTGAGGCTAGCCTGATCTACATGGAGAGTTCCACACCAAACCAGGCTACATAGTGAGACGCTGTCTCAAACACAAATCAACAACAAAAGTAAAGGCTCAAGCTGCAGAGGGTCCCCTACTCCTGACATCTCATCTTTGGCTTTCAGGGGAATATTTCCTGGAAGATTGGAGCGTGGGCTCAGGCCTGTCATCCCAGCTACTTGGAAGGACTGCAGGTTGGCCAGACTGAACTAAGGACTAAGACTTCCCTCAAAAGTAAAAGAGCTCAGGTGTGGCTCAGTGGGGAGAGCTCTGCCTAGACTCATTCTGTGGGGGGCTGGGGATGTGGCCCAGTGTATTCTCTGTGTTGCTCAGGATGAGCCCCCGTGCCTTGCACTTGCTCTACCCCTGAGCTCCACCCTCCCCCCAGAAGCTGTCATTGAGGCCCCGTGACTAGAGCTTCCCACTCGAAACCAGATCAGCTCCCTGCTTGGATCTACCTACCTCCATTGAGTAGACCCTGGCCCTCCCCACGTGAGCTGCTCACCAGAAGTTCTGTGATATCAGGGTCCTCCGGAGCCCAGGGTGTTGTAGGGGAAGCAGGTGGCCCTGGCAGTGCCAGTGGACCACTGTCCTCTGTGGTGGAGTCTGTGCCTGACGAGTCGGGCTCCATGGCAGTCAGGTTGAGCAAGGACACGTTGGTGCAGGCTGAGGACCTCTTGAGGTTCAGGCACCAGTGGGACATCCGGGGCTCCACCCTGCAGGTGACCCAGGAGATGGTGGGGATGGGGTGCGGGAGGAGCGGGTCTCATGTCCTCAACACTGCACCTGCACCCACTGAGGCCACCAGACCCCCTGCTTCTTTCAGCTAGCGTCGCCCTGCTGCCCGCCTTTACTTCCTGCTCTGCCCCACTGCCTGCGTTCTTCTTCCACCACTCTGCTCTCTCCTCCTGATGCTCCCTTCAACCCACTGCCTTCCCCTCCCTCTTCCTTGCCCCTCCTTTCCCTCCAGCACCCATGCTTTGCTGTAGGCAGCATTGGGCAGTAGGCCTATCACCAACAGGGTGTAGGAAACCCACCCATGGAAGGACACGGCCTTCTTTTTCTTCGTGATCCCCTTGGTAGGGCTGGCCGCCCCCCCGGGAGCCTCGGGGACCAGCTGGGCGTAGCTCTCAACCCCCGCAGGTGGGTCCCCCGCCTCATGGATCTCTTTGGACTGCCAGATTGTCTTCACCACCACGCTTGCCATGGCGCAGGTGGGGGGCCTGCTCCCAGAGGGAGACTCACCATCTACTGGGCCCGCCCCCCCCCCCGCCCCCTGGTGCTCCTGGCCTGGGTCACAAAGGGTCTAACCATTGGGTCACAGGGAGGGGCATGAGGGAGAACAGGTGTTGGCTCAGGGTGACCCTGCAAACCTCAGTGGACTCTTCCAGGTCGGGTTCTAGTTCTAAAGCTCCGTCATTCGGGTCCAGAGCACACAGTGGGCTGGAAACCCTGCAACCAGCTCTGGGACCCAGTCTCAGGTCCTATCCTACTTTATGCCTTGCCTGAGATCTGAGAGACATAACAGGATCATTTCCAAGGCCTTCCCTGGAAGACTTGGTGTTCTGTGGAGGTCTGGGAGGCAGAGTTGGGAAGAGAAAACCCGAAGAAAAAGATGCCAGCACTGGAAGTGTCACGGGAGAGTGAAGAGGAGCCATGGCATATGTTACAACTCCTCAGCCTGTGTTTTAGGGGATTTAGGCTTCATACTGTGTGTGAATTTTATCTGTCAAAAAAGAACCCAAGCCAGGCAGTGGTGGCGCACGCCTTTAATCCCAGCACTCCAGAGGCAGAGGCAGATGGATCTCTCTAAGTTTGAGGCCGGCCTGTCTACAGGGTGCAAGACAGCCATGGTTGTTACACAGAGTAACTCTGTCTCGAAAAACTGAGATAAATAAAGTAAATAAATAAATAAATAAATAAATAAATAAATAAATAAATAAATAAATAAATAGTGATGCCAACACACCGCGCTGTGGCTCCACTATTGAACCTGCTCAGGCACTCTCAGGAAGCTCCGGGTTCCATCCCAGCACTGGGGAGCTGGAGGCAGCAAGATCATGTGTTTAGGGTCATCCTCAGCTACATAGTTTGAAGCCAACCAGTACAAAGACTTAGGGATGATACTATTTGAGTACTCAGGGTGAAATAAAGTGTGAGGATGGTCCTTGTTAAATCTAGTTTTTTTGTTTGTTTGTTTTAAAGATTTATTTATTTTTGTACACAGTATTCTGTCTGCACATATGCCTGGTGGCCAGAAGAGGGCATCAGATCTCGTTACAGATGGTTGTGAGCCACCATGTGGGTACTGGGAATTGAACTCAGGTCCTCTGGAAGAGCAGTCAGTGCTCTTAACCACTGAGCTATCTCTCCAGCCACATCTAGTTTTTAAATTAACTTACTTATTTCATGTGTATGGGTGTTTTTCCTGAATGTATGTCTGTGCATAGCATGTGTGCCTAGTGCTTAGGGAAGCCAGAAGGTGTCAGATACCCTGAAGTTGCAGACAGTTCTTAGCTGTTATGTGGGTTCTGGGACTCGAACCTAGGTCATCTGGAAGAGTAGCTCCTAACTACTGAACCATCTCCCCAGTCTGTATGCTTGTTTTTTTAAAAAAATTTTGTGTGCACTGGTGTCTCATGTGCATGTGTTTCTGTGTGAGGATGTGTGAGGATCAGATCCCCTGGAACTGGAGTTATGCAGACAGCTGTGAGCTGCCATGCCGGTGCTGGGAACTGAGCTCAGGCGTCTGGAAGAGCAGCCAGAGCTTTTCACTGCTCGCGCCCCAAACCCCTTGTTTTGTTTTGTTTTTTATGTGCATTGGCACTTTGCCTGCGTGTGTGTCTGTGTAAGGGTGTCAACCCTTAGGACTGGGATTATAGACAGCTGTGCCCCCTGGACGAGCAGCCAGTGCTCTAAACCACTGAGCCATCTCTTCAGCCCGTTTGCTTGATTTTTTTAAAGACAGGCTCTCATTTTGTAATCCTGGCTGGCCTCAAATTCACAAAGATATGCCTGTCTTTGCCTCCAAAGTGCTGAGTTTAAAGGTGTGTGCCATCATGCCTAGTCTTTTTTTTCCGTTTGTTTATTTATTTTTTTTATTTATTTTTTAATTTTTATTTTTTTTGTTTTTTTTTTCATCATGCCTAGTCTTTTCTGGGTTTTAAATTTTTTATTTATGGGGCTGTAAAGATGGCTTAGCAATTGAGATCACTGGGTGTTCTTCCAGACCACCTGCGTTCAATTCCCAGCACCCACATGGCAGCTTACAGCTGTAACTCCTGTTCCAGGGGATCCAACACCCACACACAGACATACGTGTAGTCAAAGCACTGACACATATAAAATAAAAATAAAGATAAATCACTTAAAATATATCTATTATGTGTGCATGCCAGTCCATGGTGTGGAGGCCAGAGGAGAGCTAGTGGGAACTCGTTTTTCTTCTTGTACCATGTAGGTTCCAGGGGTCAGCCACGGGTGATTGCCCTTGTCAACAAGCACCTGACTACCTGCTAAGCCATCTTGCTGCCCAGTTTGTTTTGAGACAAGGTCTTATTACACAGCTGAAGATGGAATCGAACTCATTGCAATCCTTTTTGCCAGTTTCCCGAGCAGCTGCGAAGATGGGCCGGTCCTAGCACAGCTAGCTGTACTTGGAATTTTGAGTTTAGGTCATTTTCCACACCTGAGAGCCTCTCTGGCTGTTTCCTGCAGCTCCACCACCTGGAAGGGTCAACCAGCGTGTAGAGTGTCTGCTCTGGGACGGTACAGTGTCCTAACGCCGTCACAAAGGGTCTCCAATGGCCAGGACACCGTATTACCAAATGAGTTAATTCCAGCTGTTTCTTGTTATTTTGTTGAAAATTTGGCAGGTACACATAGAAATTACATGAGTCCCTCCCATTCTACTTCCAGTGGACATCCCTACTGTCACTCATGGGTGACAATGAATCCTTGCAACAGGCACATAGGCCAATTCTGAGGATGACTGTCAGGGACCGCCCACCCCAGTCTTCATGGCCAGGAGAGAGATGATCTGTGAGGGGTGAAGAATAAAACTTGCTGTGGGAAATGCTTTTGTACACTGTAAAGAGCTGTCACTCATATTGGTTTAATAAAACGTTGATTGGCCAGTAGCCAGGCAGAAAGTATAGGTGGGGCAACCAGACTAGGAGAATTCTGGGAAGAGAAAACGCAGACACACAGTAACCAACTAGATACAGAGGAAGCAAGAAGAGAATGCCTTACTGGTAAAAGGTACCAACCACGTGGCTAAACATAGACAAGAATTATGGGTTTAAGTTGTAAGATCTAGTTAATAATAAGCCTGAGCTAGTAGACCAAATAGTTTATAATTAATATAAGCCTGTGTGGGGTTTTTTTTTGGCGGGGGGACTGAATGACTGTAGAATTGGGTGGGACAGAAATTTGCATTTACAAAAACTCAAGACAGTACCATATTTTCAGGTGCTGACTCAGGCCATCCAGGGACTGATTTCATGATTTAGCTACACCGAAATTCCCTTGCAAAGTAGCAAAAACCTGTGATCTTTACAGTAAAAATAAATTCTGCCTGGACATGGTGGTGTACACCTTTAATCCCAGCACTCTGGCGGGAGAGGCAATGGATCTCTGAGTTTGAGGGCAGCCTGTTCTACAAATTGAGTTCTAGTACAGCTAGGGCTACACACAGAGAAACCCCGTCCTGAAAAACAAAAACAAAATAAAACCAAAAAAAAAAAAGAACCAAAAAAAAAAAAAGAAAAGAAAAAAGAAAAAAAGAAGAATGAACTTTAAGCCAGGGGGTGGTGGTGCACCCTTTTAATCCCAGCACTAAGGAGGCAGAAGAGGAGCACCTCTGAGTTCAAGGCCAGCCTGGTCTACAGAGTGAGTTCCAGGACAGCCAGGGCTGTACAGAGGAAACCCTGTCTCGACTCCTCCCCCAGTAAAGGGTTCTACTGGCTAGGGCCTGAGCTGATAAGGATAATTGTAAGAATAGATTCTACTGGTGGAGAATGCAAAGTACATGGGGCCTATTTCATAGGGATGTGTTCTATTCACTGAGGGAGAAAGCACAGGATATTGGGGACAGGGGATTCAGGTGGAGGATGGCTCCTAGTAGGTGGAGGGTGGCTCCTAATAGGTGGAGGGTGGCTCCTAATAGGTGGAGGGTGGCTCCTAATAGCACAGCACCACAGGGTTTTTTTTTTTGACGACATCACTTCAACATTCCACATTCATTTCTTCTATTGAAGAATGGGCCTCGTTTCTCAATGCTGACCCTAAACTGTGCTTCCGATAGATGGCACTGTTGGGTTTGTTAGAAAGCCGCCCGGGCTCCTTCCCCTGATGCCTGCTGGGCCTCAGAAAGCTAAACCTGTGAGCTGGGAGAGGTGGCACTCTGGAGGCAGAGGTGGGTGGATCTCTGTGATTCCAGGCCCGCCTGGTGTACACAGTGTCTCTGTCTCTGCGGATGTGTGTTCTCGTCTACCCTTGAGGGACCCTGGAATCAGGAAGGCCTTTCTTTATACCCAGAACTCAGTCACTCCACTTTTCCCTACCAGGCTGCCTGGGCAGAGAATCAGAAGTGATACTCTCTACTAGCTAACTAGGGACAGATTTTGAGATATTCTTGAGACACTTTATGTTCCTCCTCACATACTTCCATGGAGGATTGATTCAATCTCCACTGCTCATCTGTGTCCTTAAGTGCCTTTAGAAGCTCTTCAGAAAACAGACATTCTGAATTGTTCTTTTTTTGGCAATACTGGGGATTGAACCCAGCATTTGGTGTATTAGGCAAGTGCTCTACCACTGAAACATACCCCCAGCCCCTCACTTCTAGGCAGGGGCTTTTGTTTGTTTGTTTTTGTTGGTTTTGTTTTTCGAGACAAGGTTTCTCTGTAGCTTTGGAGCCTGTCCTGTAACTAGCTCCTGTAGACCAGGCTGGCCTCGAACTCACAGAGATCTGCCTACCTATCCTCTCGAGTGCTGGGATTAAAGGCCTGTAACACCACCACCCGGCAGGAGCTTTATCTCTGACCACACCCCAACCCCTAGGGATTTCCAGGCAGAAGCTCTACCCCTAAGCCACACCCCCAGTCCCTCACTGGGAGATTCAAGGCTACATCTTTTTCTTTTCTTTTCTTTCTTTCTTTCTTTTTTTTTTTTTTTGAGACAGGGTCTCTCTTTGTAACCTTGGTAGTCCTAGTCCTGGAACTCTCTACGCAGATCAAGCCAGCCTTGAACTCAGAGAATTGCCTTTGCCCAGGACTGGGCGTTGCCCCTTCCTGGGTCACAGGACTTATCTCCTAGACCCGTTCTGGGCTTGTTGGAGATTAGAAAAGCCTGTCTCGGGTGGCGTTTTGTTCAGGGCGATAACAGAAATGGACCCTTCCAATTCCCTTTGCCACAAAATTCTAAATAGCCCGGGCATGGGCGATCGGGTGGCTTTCCTTTCTTGCAATCAGTCCTCAGCTGTGGTGGTAACTGGTTTTTGCCTGCGTGACTTCCAGAACTGATGGAGGAAGCAATTTTTACTTTATGACCACTTAATGAGACTGTCTTAGGCACTTAGGTTCAGGCAGAAAAAAAAAAAGAGCAACCTATATTTAAAAATGTTTAACAACTAAAATAGTAATTCCACAGTTTTCTTCCTCTGAGCTGTGTAGTCTGGGCAAGACGTTCAACTTCTCTGGACCTCAGTGTTTAATGGAACGAGCCTTTAGGGGTAGTCCCTTCTCTCATGGATGATAGGTTTCCAGACAAGTCAATTCCAGGTGATTTATTTTTTTCTGGTTTTTGAGACAGGGTTTGCTCTGTGTAGCTTTGGCTGGCTTTGAACTTACAGAGATTGCCTCGCCTCTGCCTCCCGAGTGCTGGAATTAAAGGCGTGCGCCACCACCGCCGGGCTCCAGGTGGTGTCTTTAGGGAAGGAAGAGCGGAGAGCTAGACGCCCAGACAGAGAATGAAGCAGTCAGGGATGCAGAGGCCGAGAGAGGCCGGGAAGAAGGGAGCGCCTGCGTAGTGGACACCTCATGGTCCATCGCCTCGCCCAGCCCCTCTCTGCAGCAGGGAATTGCAGGCAACGCTCCACCTATCGCAGCTCAGCTGACTGACAGCTCCTCTTTCTCCTTCCTTCTCTATAGGTCGTCGCCCTCTGCCCATCCCCTCACAACCGCCCCTTCGAGGGCGGAAGTATAAATCGTCCGGCGAATCCGCATAGCCTTGCGGAGCTCAATCTCCTCACTCATTGGTCTTCTTTGCTCGAAGTTCCGCCTCCTCCGGCGCGTTCCCCAGCCTCTTCTTACGTCCCGCCCTCCTGTCGGGGGAGAAGACTGTCCATCCAATTAGCGTTAGTCTCTGTCGTGCAGGGGGCGGTTCCAGAGTGTGTCGTCGAACGCCGCCTGTCTCTAGGGCAACGCCCCCTGCCTCCCTGCTCCGAACGGAAATAGCAGGGTACTGCACCAATCATCACCATGTGTCTTTACTAGTTATCCAGTAAGAATGGGAGGAGGGCGGGAGTTCTATTGTGAGCGGCAGGGCGCTCAGCCAGCAAGCGGCGGGAGTTCCCGGATGACAGCCTGCAGGGGCGGATCCGAGGCGGGGCGTCGGCCTGCAGCCAGCCCGCCGCCAGCCCGCCCTCCCCCGGCCGGCTCCTCGGCGCCGCCTGGGGTCCTTTCCGCCCGGTGCCGCCCGCCAGCCCCGTGCCCGTTCGGCCAGGCCTGGAGCCGAGTTCTCCGCCATCATGCCGGCTGTGTCCAAGGGTGATGGCATGCGCGGGCTAGCCGTGTTCATCTCCGACATCCGGAACTGTGAGCTCACGACCGGGGCCTGGGGGTCACGCGGGTACCGGGCGGAGGGAGCGGGGAAGCGCGGGGGTGTCCTAGCGGGAAGAACCGGGGCGGCGCGGGCGGATGTGGCGGGCGGAGGTGGAGGGGAAAGAGCAACGGGCTAGGTAGGTCATTCAGTGCTATACCGAGCCTATGTGGAGAAAATCAGGGACGCTGAAGAAGGGGGAGGCCGGCGACCACCTACGGCCAGGGACTAGAAGTTGGGGAACAGCCTCAGGACCAGAGATGATAAAGTGGGAGATACCAGAGGAGTCAGAAATAGAACTGCGCGGGGGGGGGGCAGCGGGACAGAGAAGAAGGTGAGAGGACAGGGGAAGGACCAGTGATGGAAGTGGGGGAACTGCAGAGGAACCAGATATGATAAGGTGCGGGGGTGAGACCATAGGGCCTATAGATGATAAGGTGGGGAACAGCAGAGGGACAGCACAGGGATGATGGGGGAGGGAGCAGAGCTATGAAAAAACTCTAATGGGAAGATTGCTTAAGAGACATGAAGGCATGTGAGAGGCTACATACTGGAAAGGGGGAATATAGGTGTAGAGTCTTGGGGAACCCAAGACAACTGCAGGACCTGGGAAGGAATGGTGTTCATGGTAGAAGCAGACCCCTAGGAGGAGGGCAAGGCATCTGGAAGCTCTGGGGGGTAGGGGAAGTATGTGCCCTGGGAAGGAAAGGGGTCAGGGAACAGGGCAGGCCTGGATTCGAGCCTTCTTTGGCTTATCACAGCAATATGGGGCCATGATCCCTTCTAGGAAGTGTTATTGGAATGATGGGCTGAGCTGGCTGCTGGGCGCAGATGTCGGTGTCTGGAGCTTCCAGGAGCCTTCAGACATCCCATCCATGGAAGTGGTAGCCAGACCTGGCTTTGTATTTGAAGCTCACTCCCATCACTATGTGACCTTGAATAAGGGACTTCATCTGTCAATTTCTTCATCTGTCAGGAGAGGCTGCTAATGGCTTCCTCATAAGGGGTGTCTGGGCTGATGGAGAGCAAGGCCCTCACGATGAGGCCCTGGGCGAGGCCCTGGTAGTTGCTGTCAGCATTAGAAGGATCTAAAGAACTCCTTCACGCTGTTCAGGGGAGGATCGTGAGCACAGGAGCTGCCAGCAGGAGGGAAGCTGTGGATTCCCTCAGATGAGAGATGCTTCGGACCCAGGGAAAAGAGGTAGAGTTAGGAAGGATTATAGATTTTGGCATGGGTACCTGCTAAAAATGGGTGTACTTGGGGCTGGAGCGAAGGCTCATCAGTTAGGAGCACTGACTGCTCTTGCAGAGGGCCAGCACCCACAGGGCAGCACCCACATGGCAGATCATGCCTGTCTTAACTCCAGAGCCTCTGACAGCCTCACACAGACATACATGTAGGCAGAACATAATATGAAGTAAAAATAAGTTATATATAAATGGGTGTGCTTTATCTCTGATAACTTTTGGGAGCATAACCCTCTGCACCCTTTGGGACTTAGTTTGTGTGTCTGAACTCCATTCCTAACAGCATGTGGCCTGCAGAGATTTGTTTGCTCCTTTATTTGACAAATATCTTTGATTGCTCCTGTGCATATGTCCCTATTTGAAGTCCTGGGGTCATAGCTATGTAGAACTCCAGTCTTGGACTGTGGCTCAGCAGTAGAGACCTGCCCAGCAGCTCTCGGTGAAGGACTGAGGGCATAGCTTGATGGTCAAGCACCTGCCTAGTGGGAACAAGCCCCTGGGTTCCATCCCTAGCATCACAAGCCAAAACTCCACATTCCAAAGGGATAGAAAGTACACAGAAGGGCCACAGTGTAGTCTGCCAATGGCTGGTGCTGTGGAGAAGGAGTGTGGGACGGAAAAGGTGCAAAAGGGGGCTGGCATTTGAATGGACTCAAACAGAAGTGCTGTGTTCTGGAGAAATAGGGCCCATGCAGGGAGATAATGTGTTCAAAGGTCCTGAGGTTGCAGCATGCTTAGACCAGGACAACCAGGACATGCTTGTGCACAGGACATGAGCAAGGACTGAGGAAACAGGGAGACTGAGGGATGCTGAGCACTGTGGTCCTTCTGTGGCTGGCCCGAGAGCTGAACAGGCATGGTGTGCATAGCACTGGGAATGTTCTGGCAGGAGGGTGCTGAGTTCAGGAGGAGGCTGGCTCAGGCATGACCATGTCTCACGAAGAAAATCAAAACTATTGAATTATTGTGAGAGTAGACTTGAGAAGTTAGGGTCGCAGCCGGGAACCAAATCAAATTTGTCACAGGCCCCCAGGCTCAAGAAGTGGCCAAAGGAGTGAGAAAGGGACTGCTGAGATGTAGGTGGAGCAAAGCGCTGGCGTGGTACACCTGCCAGCCTAGCATCTGCCAGGCTGCAACACCGGGATGGTGATGACAAGGACCTCAGCAAGATGTGGCTCAAAAAACAAAAAGAAAAACAAAACAAAGCAACCCCAGGGGGCTGGAGAGATGGTTCAGCAGTTAGCACTTGTAGAGAACTGGTGAGTTTGGTTCCTAGTACCACATCAGGTGGTTACAACTGCCTATGTCCAGTTCTAGGGAATTTCGCACCTTCTGTCTGTCTGCAAGGACACATGCATTCATATGTCCAGACACACAAGATCACCAACAAAAGGATTGGTCAGGTTTTAGGTCAGTTTTGAAGGATTTGCAGAGAGACTTTGTGTTAGGGTTTGGGGAAGGAAAGAGAAGATAATCAGGTGTCACAGTGTAGGACCCTAGGAAACAGCCAGGGGACAGAGCAAAGACAGAACCTCAGGTCTTGGAGTGGCCTTTGCTGCAGCACCAAGCATCGCCCCTCTCCTGGGCCCAGCAGCCATGTGCTGAGTGGCTGGTGTGTTTCAAGCCCTGTGACAGCTCTGGGGAGCAGTGACAAATAAGACACATGAGTGTGTGCGCCTGGGCAGCTGTGACCCCAAGTAGAGAAGGGCCTTCGAGCAGATGACTGCTGTCCCCACGGGTGAGTGTGTCTGTGTGGCCTCAGCCACGAAAGACAAGAAATGCAAACAGAGCCAGGCCTGGAGCTCACGCCTGTCACACCAGCTATTCAGAGGCTGAGGCAGGAGGATTTCAAATTCACGGTCAGCCTTGGCCTGACTATATGTCTCAGGAGGTAGAGGCACTTGCTGCCAAGCCTGACATGGGTTCAATTCTTAGAGTCACATGGTGAAAGGGGAGAACTACAAGTTGTCCTCTGACACCACATGTACACCTACACATATGAATGTAATCATAATGTAAAAAGTCACCTGTGTTGTAGAGTGAGTCCAAAACCAGCTTGAGCAACATAAAGACATCCTGTCTTAAAATAAAAGATAGGGTCTGAGGCAGGTGGCGGCCCACAACTGTAGTTCCAGCATTTGAGGCAGAGACAAGTGGATCTGAGTTCAAAGCCAATGTGGTCTACAGAGCAAGTTCAAGGACTACACGGAGAAACATTGTCTTGCAGTGGGGGGCTTCTGGAGAGATTGCTTAGCAGGTAAGAGCAATGGCTGATCTTCCAGAGAGCCTGACTTTGATTACTAGCACCACATGGTAGCTCACAAACATCAGTAACTCTCGTTCCAGGGCCTCTGACTCCTTCTGGCCTCTGTAGGCACTACATACATACACGCAGGCAAAACACTCATACGTGTACAACTAGGAGTGGTGAAACATGCCTTTAGTCCCAGAACTCAGGAGGCAGAGGCAGGCAGATCTCTGAGTTAGAGGCCAGCCTGATCTACATAGTGAGTTCCAGGACAGCCAGGGCTACACAGAGAAACCCCATCAGTCAAAGAAACAAGTAAATAGAAGGTTTAGGTGCATAGTTGAGAGGTGGAGAGTGCTTCCCTAGCACATGTGACTCCTGAGTTCCATCTCCAAAGACATGTGGCTCACACTTGTCATCACACAGCCTAAACTACACAGCAAGAACTTGCCTTAAAACAAACAGCTGAGTGGTGTTGGCACACACTTTTAACCCCATCACTCGGGAAGCAGAGACAGGAGGATCTCAGGTTCGAGGCCAGCCTGGTTTACAGAGTGAGTTCCGGGACAGGCTCCAAAGCTACAGAGAAACCCTGTCTCGAAAAACAAAACCGTAACAGGGCGGGCAAGCTGGCTCGGTAGGTAAAGGTGCTTGTTGCCATATCCGAGGACCCGAGTTTGATCCTGGGGAACCACTCTGTAGAAGGAGAGAACTGACCGGCACAAATTGTCCTCTGACCTCCACACTTGTCCCACGCACACATCATGCACATAATAAATTCAGAAGGGTGGACATCGATGATACTTTATCAAGTAGGACAGCCAGACCTAGGATTCTGTGTGGATGGAATGTTAGAAGAGGCTGGACCACAGAGGAAGCCGAGAAGACTGGGGCTGTGGGGTCGGGCCTGGGATGGATGGAGGGCGATTGCTCAAGCATACAGTCTTTTTGTGTGTGAAAGATTATTCTGGGGGCCTGGAGGGATGGCTCAGCCGTTAAAGGCTAGGCTCACAACCAAAAATATAAGAGTTCGGTTCCTAGCACCCACGGCTGTCCCTCCAGGTACTAAAAAAAAAAAAAAAGATTATTCTGGGATTAGACACTGGCGATGGTTGCACAGTTCTATGAGCAAAGAATTTAATAGGGTGAGTTTCACGGTGTGCAGCTTTTTGTTTCTTTTTTATTTATTTATTTTTATTTTTTGGTGTTTTTTGAAACAGGGCTTCTCTGTATAGCCTTGGCTGTCCTGGAGAGCAGGCTGACCTCTACCCACAACCAACCCCTGACCTCAGGGTTGCACCACCCATGGCTTGATCTCATACCTCTACATCTCACTGCACAACCCCCAGAACCCTCTCCCCCACTGGGCTTATAACAGGTGCACATGTATCTTAGTTTAAAATAAGGATGGAGTCGGGTGGTGGTGGCTCACGCCTTTAATCCCTGCACTTGGGAGGCAGAGACAGGCAGAGCTCTGTGAGTTCGAGGCCAGCCTGGTCTACAGAGACAGGCTCCAAAACCTAAAGAGAAACCCTGTCTTGAAAAACCAAATAATAATAATAACAATAAAGGATGGGGTCAGGTTTGGGAGGGAGGGAGCCCTCTGTCCAGGGACACCATGGAGCTCAACAAACAGGCTGTGAACAGGAAGTGCAGACTTTAGGGGAAACAGATAATGAGGCTAGGCTTTGTGAAGTCAGGGTCCTGCCCTCCAGAGCAGGGAAGCCTTATCAAAGGGGAGCTGCTGCAGGGCTGGGGCTGTCTCCTAACAAATCCCTGTTCTTTTGGAGCAGGTTCCTGAAGAAGGCCTTGGAGTTGGAATGCTGACTCCCTCTGCCCTGCCCCACATTAGAGTCACTGTGGTAGTGACCTTTGCCTCAGTCCTGGGTTCAAGGCCTGGGCTTCACCCTTTTCATCCTCAGCTCTGCCTTCTGCAGGTCCTGGCCCTTGGGAGACCTTAGCAGGTGTTTGATGAAGCTGGAAGTGTCTGGGTGAACAAATAAGCTAGTCCTTTTTTATCCCCTCCAGACTGGGGATCAGGGGGAATATTGGGAACTGTGTCATGGTACTGAGAAGTAAAGTCAGGGGGTCATCAGATGTCCAAGGTCACCCATAGCTAAAATCAAGTTCAGTGCAAGCTTGGGCTTCATGCATTCCTGTCTCCCACAAAACAAAATAAAGTAGGGCTAGTGAGGAGGCTCAGCAGTAGAGGCACTTGCTGTGCAAACATGGAGACCGGAGTTCAGTCCTGGGTTCACATAAAGGTGATGGAGAGGAGAGAGCGGAGTCCTCAGAGTAGTCCATGGATACACCTACTGTGAGTATGTGCGTGTGTGCACACATGGGCACGCAACGCGCACACACACAGATACACACTGACACACTGGGTCCTGTCTGCTTTGTTTCTAGTGCTTCACAGGCACATGGCCATATTTTGGCCATGGAGAAATCAAAACAATGAGATTTTTATGGCAATCCAGAACCTGGAAGCACTGAATGGCTTTGGGCAGGGCCCAGGCTTTCGCATTTTCTCCACGAAGGTGCCCAGGGTCCTCCAGGGCAGGGCCAGGCTGGCCCAGATCCCTTTGAGGGTAATTACAGACGCACTCTGATGCTGCTGCCTGTTTAGCCACTTAGGGAAGGCATCACCCCATACCTCTGAGCTGGACTACAAGTAGACCTCCATCAGGAAGGACAAAAACCTCGGCAACCCCTCCTGGGAGATGGCCCTGCCACTCCTGACCCTCTTTTCTTCATACTCGAACCCTTGAATGGCTTGAACTTGGTCCCCATTCTCCTGTTTCCCATCCTCCCAGCTGCCTCCCTGGTCCCCTCCAAGCCTTTTTGCCCGTTTCTTCCATTGCCTTATCTCTGATCCTAACTAGGAAGCATTCCTCGCCTGTTGCAATTCCAGCCTCCACAAGGCTTGCCTCTGTCAAAGCACTCACCATTGTCCCTGTGTACCTCTCCACCAAACCAGAACTCCGCAAGAGCAGGACAGGAGTGACTCATTCCCAAACCCACTCAAGAAATTGCTTATACCAGGAGTGGCACCTGGGAGGGAGAGGCAGGCAGATCTTTGTGAGTTTGAAGCTAGCCTCCTTTACTGAGTTGTTCCAGCAGAGCCAAGACTACATAGCTGACACCCTCCCATGCACCATTAGGAAGGAAGGAAGGAAGGAAGGAAGGAAGGAAGGAAGGAAGGAAGGAAGGAAGGAAGGAAGGAAGGACTCTTTATGAACGAGAGAATTGCTTTAAGACTCCTTGACTGACACACTTGCATGCTACCTGTGATGGATAGGTGACTGTCTGTCTGTCCCGAGTCCTGCACAGTCAAGCTTACCGGTGTGCAGTCTGTCTAGTGGCCTCTGGCGCTGTTCCTGCTGTGCATTTGTCAGCTGTCCCAGAGCACTGTCCCCAGCCCCTGAACTCTTTGTAGGTCTGCTTTTGCCTTTTTTCTCCCTTAGTACTGGGAATGGAAACCAGGACCTCATGCAAGGTATCTCTACTAAGCCTTGCCTGATTGTACTCAGTTGTGTTCTCTCTCTCTCTCTGACAGGGTCTCATGCAGCCCAGACTTAGCCATGATGACCTTAAACTCCTGATCCTCCTGTCTCCACTTGCAGTGTTAGGGATTCCAGGTGCTGCACCAAGTCTGTGCAGTGCTGGGATCGAACCTGGAGTCTGTGTGCATTCTACCAGTTGAGCTACACTCCTGTGTTTTTAATTTTTTGAAATAGTTTCATTCTGTAGTCCTAGTTAGCCTAGAATGTATCTATCCTCTGCCTCGGCCTCCAGAGTGCTTGGGTTATAGGCTGCGGCTTTCACACCCAGCTTCAGCTCCTTCACTTCTCATTTTGAGATAGAATATCATCACTAAGTAGCACAGGCTAGCCTTGAACCCACTCTGGCCCAAGTTGGCCTTGAACTTGTGATTGCCCTTACTCAGTCTCCCAAGTAACTCCATCCATGCCTGGCTTTTGCTTTCTCATTTGGAGACTCTATAATTCGGTTTTTAAATTAAAATGTGTGTGTGTGTATTTTTTGTTTTTATATTTTGAGACATGGTTTCTCTGTGTAGCTTGGGAGTGTGACCTGGAACTTGCTCTGTAGACCAAGCTGGTCTCAAACTCACAGAGATCCACCTGCCTCTGACTCCCAAGTGTTGGGATTAAAGGCGTGCACCACCACCACCCAGCCATGTATGGATGTTTTGCTCACTTGTGTGTATATGCAGCACTTACGCGCCTAGTGCCTTTGGACTTCGGAACTAAAGTTACAGATGGTTATGAGCTACCATGTTGGTGCTGGAAATTGAACCCAGATCCTCTGGAAGAGCAGTCAGTGCTTTTAACTGCTGACCCTCTCCAGCTCCTCTTTCTATTATTTTAAGTTTAAAATGTCTTTATCTTTGTTTGTTTGAAGCAGGGTTTATCTGTATAGCCCTGACTGTCCTGGACCTCACTGTGTAGACCAGGCTGGTCTCAAACTCACAGAGATCTTCCTACCTCTGCCTCTGAGATTAAAGGAGTATACCACCAGTCCCAGCAAGCTGATTTATCTTTATGTTTATAAATGGGTTTCTTTCATGTAAATATGAGCACAATGTGCATGTCTGGTGCCTGGAACTGGAGTTACAGATGATTGTGAGCCACCATGTGGATTCTGAGACCTGAACCTGGATCCTCAGAAAGAACAGCAGTGTTCTTGACCATTGAACCATCTCTCCAGCCCCTCTGAGTTCTTTCTTATAACAGAGTGATCAATTATGCCAAGCTACTATCTGATAGATGTGGACAGTTTAAAGACTCACTTGGATAGATGACCCTCTCTGTATTGGTGAGTCCAGATCTGGGGTTTCAACCTGTTACAGACAAATCTCTCTTCCTTGCAAAACTGTGTGGGACTAAGGATATATAGTGAAGCAGTGAGGAACTTGCCTAGCATTATCCAATGAGGAGCTGGGGGTGTGTGGCTCAGTGGTAGAGACCCTGCCTAGGGTCCGCAGTAAGGGACTGGGGTGTGGCTCAATGGTAGAGACCTTGCCTAGAATCCATTTGAGGGACTAGGGGCAAGCCCTGGGTTCAGCTTTTTGCAGAACACATACATACACACACATTAATTTAAAGATATTAAGTAGGCTACAGGGAGAAGTAGATGAACATTTAAGAGCATGTGTTCCTCCTTTATGAGGATTGGAATTGGAATCACGACACTCGAGTTGGCAGTTCACACTGCTTCTTACTCCTGTTCTAGGGGATCCTATGCCATCCTCTGGCCTCCACTCCCACCCATACACAAAACAGAAGTGAGACTGGTGCTAGGTATGGTGGTGTACCCCTTTAAGCTCAACAGTTGAGAGACAGGTAGGTGGGTCTGTGTGTTGGAGGCCAGCCTGGTCTACTTAGTTCTAGGTCAGCCAGGGATACATAGTGAAACCTTGCCTATAAACAACAAAAACAAAAGAGAAAAAAGTGTATTGGAAGCAGCTAGCCACTGTGGCTCAAGCATATATTTCTAACACTTTAGAGGCTGATGCAGGAGTGTTGTCCCCGAGGCCCGCCTGGGGTAACTAAGTCCATTGTGTACAGGCACAATGTGCATGCTGGATTGTGTTGAGGTCAAAGGACAGCTTAGGTGTGAGTCCTCACCTTCCTCGTTTAAGACAGGGGCTCTTCTTGTTCACTGCTACACTTGCCGGTTCCATTATGGTCTCTTCACCTCCCGTCTGCTGGGGGTGTGTCACTGCATTCTGGGGGCCTGAACTCCAGTCCTCATGCTTAAGCAGCAAGCCCTTTACCCCGTGGGCTCTCTCCCTGTCCTCGAAGAACATTTTAGGGAACATTTAAAGAGTGTGTGAATTCCTGCCACAGAGCTCCATTTCCTTCCTTCATGGAGCTGGGTACTTTGGTTGCCTGTGTTACCCAAGTTGGCCAGAGTTTGATTTTCCTCCCTAGTGCTCGACCCCAGTCAAGCTGGGCTTGTCAGTCAGCTCTTGAGTGATATGCCATCTGGAAAGCACTGTCTTTTTAAAAATTATTAACTTTATTTTATGTGCATTGGCATGAAGATATCAGATCCCCTGGAACTGGAGTTACAGACAGTTATGGGCTGCCATGTGGATGCTGGGAATTGAACCTGGGTCCTCTGGAAGAGCAGTGGATTCTTAACTGCTGAGCCATCTCTTCAGTCCCAAACACTGGCTCTTTTTGGCCCCCCCAGAATAACATTAAGAAGAGACTGCATAGTCAGGAATGGAAGTGTCTGCACTCTGGTGGTCACTTGGAACCACCTTGGTCACCAGCATTCTCTGGCCCTGAGGGAGGTGCTCTCCACCCTCTCAGCCACCTTCATGGGCAGCTCCCTACTTGGGCTCAGTCCCACCTCTGGCTGGTGATCTGCCTGAAACCTCTGGACTGAACCTTACTCATCTCTCCAGGTCTTCCTCAAATGTCCCCTCTTCTGGCTGCTTCAACACAGACCCAATGGATTCTAGGTAGCCTCTCGGAATCAGGTGTGGCTGATTCCCCCATCTACCCTCACCAGGTCAGGAGTTCCCAGGACATGTGTGATAAGCGCTGGAGTGTCTGCTTTGGGACTGCTAGGTCATCCTTTTTGGACCTGGCCCATAGATTGTCAGAAGACTGTGAAGCCAGGCAGTGGTGGTGCACACCTTTAATCCCTGTACTTGGGAGGCAGAGGCAGGCAGATCTGAGTTCAAGACCAGACTGACTGTTCTATACATCAGGTTCCAGGACAGCCAGGGCTGCACAGAGGATCCCACTCTCGAAAAACAAAAGAATAAATGATGAAGATCAGATGGTATTTGAGACAGCACAGGTCACATGGGGTCACATTGTGCTGAGTCCTTGGGGTCACACTTGGCCCAGAACCCTCCACCTTTCCTGGGGTGGGGCAGACTCCAGTCATGCCCTTCACTTTTTTTTTTAAAGATTTCTTTTTTCTTTCTTTTTTTATTATTTTTGTTGTTGTTGTTTTTTGAGACAGGGTTTCTCTGTAGCTTTGGATCCTGTTCTGGATCTAGCTCTTGTAGACCAGGCTGGCCTCGAACTCAGAGATCCACCTGCCTCTGCCTCCTGAGTGCTGGGATTAAAGGCATGTGCTGCCACCACCTGGCTTCACTTTTTTTTTTGAGAGTTTTATTTTTATTATGTGTGCATGGGTGTTTTATGTGTGTGTGTGTGCGCGCTTGCCTTTGCCCTTTAAAGAGCATGGACACCTGTTGCTGGGATTCTAGGTCACTGTGAGCTGTGAGTGCCAAGGTGCTCTACCCACTGAGTCATCTCTCTAGCCCCTTTTTACTTTTAGTTTTAATTTTAATTTTATTCCTTTTCGGGGGGTGTTTTTTCAAGATAGGCTTTCTCTGTGTAATAGCCCTGGCTGTAGAACAGGCTAGCCTCTAACTCTGCCTCCCAAGTGCTGGGATTAAGGACATGCAGCATTACAGCCCAGCTCATTTTATTTTCAGATAGGGCATCACTGAGCTGCCCATGCTGGTCTTGAACTGTAGATCCTCCTGCCTTAACTTCCCTCCAAAATGGGAGGAGGCTGGGTATGTGCCTCAGTGGAGTGCTTGCCTAGCATGCAAGAAATCTGGGGTTCCATCCATCCCCAGCACGTCATAAACTGAATCTGAGGATCTAGTCTTGGCCTGAAAGCAGCATCAGAAGCGTGAGGGATCCTTGGATACAGAGCTGATTTGAGCCTATCTTGGGCTACCCAAGACCCTGTTAAAACACTAACCAAAACCTGGAGGACAGGCCTGTACCAGTGCAGCAGACAGTGCACTTGGTGCCTCACTGAGCCCTTAGTGTGGCAGGAAAGAGGCTGGCCTTGCCCTTAGGGGGCCCCCTCCCAGGGCTGAACACAGGCAAGTGTGCCAGCTGCTGCTGGTGTGACTACACGTTTCTGAAACAGAAAGAAGCATTCAGATCTTACTTTATCCTACCTCTGTGTGTGTGCTTGTGCTGTGTGTGTGCTGTGTGTATGCTTTTGCTGTGTGTGTGCTTGTGCTGTGTGTGTGCTTGTGCTGTGTGTGTGCTTGTGCTGTGTGTGTGCTTGTGCTGTGTGTGTGCTTGTGCTGTGTGTGTGCTTGTGCTGTGTGTGTGCTCTGTGTGTCTGCTGTGTGTGTGCACGCATGTCAAGGCTGCAGGTGTTTCCTCAGCTGCTCTCCACCTTAGTGATGGAAATGGTCTCCCTGAACCTGGAGCTTGGCAGTTCAGCCAGCACATCCCCGGGATCTAGCCTCCACCATCCCAGCATTGGAGATGCAGACGTGTGCTTCCATATCCAGCGCTGTAGGTGCTAGACTCCTAACCTTGGGGTCTCGTGTTTACCCTTGGAACCATCACCTACTCCCAAAGTTAATTTTAGCAAATCGGCAGTGCTGCCCTTAGAGTCAGTATCTTAATATTCCTTCTCTGTTTCTCCAGTGCTGGTGATGGAGCTTGCCCATACTGCCCTTCGGGGGTTGGTTTTTTTGTTTTGTTTATCCTTTGAAAGGTGTCTCACTAGCCTGGGTAGCCTCCATCCCCCAGAGCTGGGGTCCCAGGTCACTGCTGTGGTGGCCACAGCGCGTCATCCCAGCCCTGTGTGAAACCGCCTGTTGCAGTTTGAATCAGCCTCAGCTGGGATGCTCAGGACACCTGTCTACCACTGCCACACAGGCTGCAGCTCTGCGATCAGGGTGCTAATCCCAGTGACTTCCTAGAGGAGGCACTGTCTGAAGTGGGGCTTGTGGGAACTGCTTGGGAATTAAGAGCAGAGATGAGGGGGGTTTGTGGAGGAAGATGGATGGATGCTCCTCTGCCCTCATGCATTCACTTTCTGCACCCTGTAACTGACCGGCTGTTAGAACGATGCTGCATGCCAGGCGCTGGCTGCATCCCCTGCAGGTACTTACGATAGGAAGTGGGAGCTGGCCTGAGCCCATGCAGGTGATGTTTGCTGTATGAGACAGAATACAAAGGTCTGGGGTTTTCTTTTTCCTTTTGTTTCTTTGATTTTTTTGAGACAGGGTTTCTCTTTGTATCCTGGATATCCTGAAACTCCCTCTATAGACCAGGCTGGCCTCCAACTCACAGAGATCCACCTGCCTCTGCCTCCTGAGTGCTGGGATTAAAGGTGTGTGCCACCACTGCCCAGCCAAGGATTTTTTTTTGTTTAATGATTGAATTTCTGTGAATGAGTGTTTTGTCTACATGTATTTCTGTGTACCATGTTTGTGCATGGTATCTGAGGAGGTCAGAAGAGGCCCTCAGATCACCTGGGACTGGAATTAGATTTGTGAGGTACCATGTGGGTGCTGGGAGTGGAACCTGGGTCCTCTGCAAGAGCAGCCAGTGCTCTTAACCCCAGGCCCAGGGTTTTCAATCTTAGAAGAGCAAGAACTGGGAGTGTGCCATAGGCTTGTCATTCCAACACTCGGAAGGCTGAGGCGGGCAGACCCTAAGTACAAAGCCAGCTTGGTCTATATAATGAGGCTCTTGGGATGTAATAATAGGACTGGAGAGGTGGCCCAGTGGTTCAGAGCAATTGTTGCTGTTCGAGAATACCTGAGTTTGAGTCCCAACATAATTCCAGTTCTAGGGGATTCGATGCCCTCTTCTGGCCTCCATTTGCCCAAACATGCTGGTGGTATATAGTTAGACATACAGGCAAATTACTCTTACACACAAAAGATATAATTATAAACATGAACTTCTTATACAGAAGGGAGTGGAAAGTGTCTCTCGGAGGAAGTTGCAGGCACTGAGACCAAAGTAATAGAACACTGGAGGTGGCTGGAGGCAGAGGCTGGTGTATATAGTGTATATAGCCCAGAGTATGGGGTGGGTGGGAGGGAGGCAGAGAAGGCGCCAGAGAAACCTGAGCGATTGCAGACGGTGTTTGGGTGAGGTGGTGATGGTGTCACAGTGCAGGGACATGCTCTGAAGGTCCCCACTTTAGAATGGGGCTCTTTTTAGAGGAGTTGAGTGAGTAGTGACATCTGGAGCTGTGACCCTGGGGGCTCCAGTGGCAGTCACTGTGGCCAGAAGACAGGCAGCACACAGAACAGGGTGCATGGAACATCAGACAGCCCTGGCCAAAGGGGATCTCTGTATCATAGCAGAGGTTTAGGGACAGTCATTCATTGGTCACAGCTCTATCGTGGGGCGCTCAGGGACAGGAAAGGAGAGATGGGCTTTTGGGCTCCAATGGCGGGAATAAACCCTGTAGTTCACGGGCCACCAGGAGGGCAGAAAGCTTAGAACCTTACACTGGGTGCGGATGAGCAAGCTCCCAGTGAGGTGTGGGTAATGGGCGTTTTCAGCCCAGACCCTGCAGGGGAGGTGACGGCAGCTGGCTGAATGCAGCCTCATGTGCCGCCCTCTCTCCACAGGCAAGAGCAAAGAGGCCGAGATCAAGAGGATCAACAAGGAACTGGCCAACATCCGTTCCAAGTTCAAAGGCAGGCTGTGACCCAAAGCCCTGGGGGAGGGAAGCAGTGTTCCGGGGTCTTCCTCACAGGGCTCCTTTCCCTCCTCTGCCTCAGGAGACAAGGCCTTAGATGGCTACAGTAAGAAGAAGTACGTGTGCAAGCTGCTCTTCATCTTCCTGCTCGGCCATGACATCGACTTCGGACACATGGAGGCTGTGAACCTGCTAAGCTCCAACAAGTACACGGAAAAGCAGATAGTGAGTGCTGGGGGACCGGGGTGGGTGGGTGCTAGGGTCTGGACCCCTGGGTTTGAGGGAAGGAGGCCTAGGGCCTACACCGCTGCATGTTAGAGTTAGTCTAGTGCCTTTTAGCCACAGGCTCTCAGCTGTCCCCTCCCTACCCCCTAGGGGTACCTGTTCATCTCAGTCCTGGTGAACTCGAACTCAGAGCTGATCCGGCTCATCAACAACGCCATCAAGAATGACCTGGCCAGCCGCAACCCCACCTTCATGTGCCTGGCCTTGCACTGTATCGCCAATGTGGGCAGCCGCGAGATGGGCGAGGCCTTTGCCGCTGACATTCCCCGAATCCTGGTGGCTGGGTGAGGCACTGGGGACCAGAGCAAAAGGGCAGAAACAAAACTGAGAGCCAGCTTTGTTTGTGGCACCTGCCTAAATTCTCCTACCTGGGCTTTAGACCACAGTGGCTCTGTCTGTCTCACGTCACCAGGCTGCCTGGTGTAAGGACCCATCCCCACCTGGTGGATATGTGTCCGAGACACAGCATTAGTGTCTCCCATGGAAGTGTGGCTTCATTCCCTCACCTCATTCACGAGACAGCATCTGCCCTGTGCCTGCAGCACTGATGGGTGACAGTGGTGCCACCACCAGAGGTGGACAGTCTCAGTGTTCCAGCCAGGAAGGTTTCCCCAGTGGTTATAGCTTCTGCTGGGTGAGAAAAGACAAGGTTTTCAGACTGGCTGCGCCAGCTGTGGCCATGAGCCCTGAGTGCTGCGGAGAGCCTCTTGGCCTCCTTTCCTAAGCAGTCCACACCAGTGTGAGACCTGTGTGCCCAAGGGCCAGAGCCCCTGAAGAGGATGCAGGGTGGGCGGGGCCAGAGCTCGGCTGGGCACGTGCTTGCCTGGCCCACACCAGACCCTGGGATGGGACGCTTGGAAGTTGGGTATGGAGGCAAGAGGGGCAGAAGTTCAAAGTCATCTTCTGACAGTTAGGGAGTTCAAAGCCAGCCTGGGCTATATGAGACTCTGTTTCAAGACTAATTCTCTCTCTCTCTCTCTCTCTTTTTGGTTTTTGGTTTTTTGAGATTATTTCTTTGTGTTACAGCCCTGGCTGTCCTGGAACTCTCTTTGTAGACCAGGTTGGCCTCGAACTCAGAGATCCAGCTGCCTCTGCCTCCCGAGTACTGGGATTAAAGGCGTGTGCCACCACCTGCCCTTGTGCTCTAGCCCAAGACAATATTTTACTTTTTGTTTTTTCCTAGTAAAAGAAAAAATACATAGGGTAGTGAGCATCCCAGAGGGCGGGTGAAAAGTGGCTTCACCTGGGTCTTTCTTTTCTTTGTTTTTTAAGTAATTTATTTATTTTTATTTTATCACTGTTGATTGGTGTGTTGCCTACTTGTGTGGGGGGGGTGTCAGGTCTCCTGGAACTGGAGTTACAGACAGCTGTGAGCTGCCTTGTGGGTGCTGGGAATTGAACCTGGGTCCTCTGAAGAGTAGTCAGTGTTATTATTTTAAATCATGTGTAGGTGTGTCTGTCTGTGGCTGGGTGTGTGCAAGTAAGTGCAGTGTTCCTGGAGGCCAGAGGCATGGGGTTCCTGGAGGTGGAGTCGCAGGGGGGTGAGAGCCACTTGATGTGGGAACTGGGAATGGAAGGTGCCCTCTGGAAGAGTAGCAAGTGCTTCAGTTAACAAGTTGGGTTCTCCAGGAGCAATGCACTAGAACAGTCAGGAGCCAGTGATCACTGGAGGATGTGGGTACCTTCCACAAAAGGGGTATGGTCACTAGGGAGTCTCTGGATGGGATGTAGTGAGCATGAGAGAGACTTTGGGGAGTATGCCTCTGCTTCCCATGGAAGTGGGGGTTACTGGTATGTGTCAGGCAGGTGAAGAACGGGAGCAATGTTGTCTTTTAGAAAAGTCACTGTGGGTGCTGTATCTAGAGGTAAGATCTCTATTCCTGGCAATATCGACAAGTGCCCCTGGTGTTCTTGACGAGTGTGGCTGATCTGGGTGGAGTGGACCCTGTAGGAGGCAGAAGGACTGGACAAGCCTAAGGCCAGTCTAAGACTCTGTCTCAAAAAAAAAAAAAGCCAGATGGTGGTGGTTGCACGCCTTTAATCCCAGCACTCAGGAGGGAGAGGCAGGCAGATCTCTGATTTGAGGCCAGCCTGGTCTACAGAGCGTCTTGAACTGGTCAGTTAATCAGGCCCACAAAGGCCAGCCAGGAGCAGCCAACCCTGACAAGCCTGGGCTCAGGCAGGGATCTGGGGAAGCTATGCAGCCTCTGGGAGCAGAGAAAAGCTTGTCTTAGTTGAAGCTGTGGGAAGCCACACATCAAAATGTGGGTGACCTAGAAATAAACACCCCAGGGAACTGTGTGCAGAATTACCTGTCTCCATCCTCGGCATACAGCAGTCAAGGCTGGCTGCCAGCCTGGGTTTTTGTTTGTTTGTTTGAAACAGGACTTCATGTAGCCCAGGTTGGTCTTGAACTGATCCTCCAGCTCCTGCCTCCTTAATGCTGCGATTGCAGGTATGACCACTGCATTACACTGCTTGGTTCACCTGTGAAATGATGCAAGCCAGGCAAGACTGAGCACTGTCTCATAGGGTCACTCCAAGACTTATTGCTATTCTGTGTGTGTGAGTGGTTCTGCCTGCATGTGTGTATCCCATGTGTGTGCAGTGCCCAAGGAGGGAGGCTGTGAGTAAGGGAGAGAAGTAGCCTGAAGGCGGATCCTGAGGGTCCCAGTGTGCTCTGTCCAGGCAGGGCCAGTATTTGGTCTGGCATACGGTCAGTAAAGGATGAAAGTCCTGTCCGGGTGCAGACTTGCTGTCCAGCATTGGAAAACTGAGGCAGGAGGATTAAGAATTCAAGGCCATAGCTGGGCAGTGGTGGCACACACCTTTAATCCCAGCACTCGGGAGGCAGAGCCAGGCGACCTCTGTGAGTTTGAGGCCAGCCTGGTCTACAGAGCAACCCTGTCTTGGCGGAGGGTGTTGGAGGCAACTCAAAGCCAGTTTGAGCAGTGTGACCAGATCCTGTCTGTCTCCTAATTGATTAGTTAGTAATTTTAACTCACTGGTTGGTGGTGGCTCACACCTTTAACCCTAGCACCAAGGAGGCAGAGGCAGGTGGATCTCTGTGAGTTGGAGACCAGCCTGGTCTACAGAGTGAGTTCCAGGATAGCCAGGACTATACAAAGAAATCCTGTCTTTAAAAATCAAAAAAGGCCAGCCTGGTCTACAAACTGATTTCCAGTACAGTCAGGACTGTTACATAGAGAAACCCTGTCTCGAAAAATAAAAATAAATAAAAAATAAACATTTTTAAAAATTTTAACCTCAATGGGCTGGAGAGATGGCTCCGTGGTTATGAGCACTGACTGCTCTTCCAGAGGTCCCGGGTTCAATTCCCAGCACCCACATGGCAGCTCACAACTGTCTGAAAATCCAGTTGCAGGGGATCTGACACCTTCACATCAATGCACATAAAATAAAAAGTTAAATAAACCATAAAAATATTTAAAAAAAAATTTTAACCTCAAAAAAAGTTTGAGACAGGCTCTCACTAGGGAACCCAGGATAATCGCTTATTTGCTTTTGGTTTGATTTGCTTGTTTTTTTGAAATGGTCCAGTGTATTTATGAAATGGTCCAAGCTGGCCTTGAACTCACTGTGTAGCTGAGTATGACCTTAAACTAGTCTTCCTACTCTTAGCCTCTAGAATACTGGGGTGATAGTGTGCTACACTGTCCAGCATAATTCAGTGTCTGTTATTTGTTTACTTTTGCGCAGGATCTCACTATGTGGTCCTAGCTGGTGTAGAACTTTTGGTGATCCTGCTGCTCCTCCTGAGGTTTGCCCTACAGTCATGTACCACCATGCCTAGCTCAGATCTGCTACTTGTACACAGAGCAGTGGTTTTTAATGTAATCTTGTGTGCAACCATCACCACTGCCTAAATCCAGAGTGGTGTTGTCACTGCCAGAGAGAGCAGTTTTCACACTGTACCCCATGCCCGCTTGGAGATCACTATCTATCCCATGGGTCTGTCTTAAGAGGTCTGGTGGCTTTTTCTCGGCAAAGTGTTTTCGAGTTTGTCCATCTGTAGTGGGTGTCAGACTTCTGCATGGAGTTGGGGAAACAGGTCAGTTGAGAAAGGGCTTGTGGTGCAAGCATGAGAACCTCATGTTCAGAATCTACAAGCCCACGTAAATAGCTGAGCATCACTACTATAGCTCCAACCATGGCGTGCTGTGCCAAGACAGAAGGCTGTGCCTAGCCTTGTCAGGGAGCCTCAGGTGCAGAGAGCTAGAGGAGGTTAGCCAGCGTTGACCTCTGGTCCTCACATGCATGCACCCTGGTGTGTACATGCACACACACGCAAGCACACTGCACCCTATTACATGCACATGCACATCATACACACACACTATACACATATCACACATACACTTCACACACACACACACACGCCTGACAGAGGATGTTTTATTGTTGCTTGTCACAAACTTTACCTTTTGGCATCTGAGTGCTGTCTGAAGTGCTCTTGTGTTGGTTCCTAGGAGTCAAACTGCTGGGTTGATTGTTGTTTTGAGACAGAATTTTGTTTGTTTGTTTGTCTTGGGGGACACAGTCTCGTAGAGCCCAGGCTGACCTTGAACCTACTGTGTAGCCCAGATTGTCCTCAAACTTCTTCTTCTTCTTTTTGGTTTTTTTGAGACAAGGTTTCTCTGTATCTTTAGAGCCTGTTCTGGAACTAGCTCTTGTAGACCAGGCTGGCCTCGAACTCACAGAGATCCGCTTGCCGCTGCCTCCAGAGTGCTGGGATTAAAGGCTGCGCCACCGCCCGGCTGTCTTAAACTTGTAATCTTCCTGCTCAGTCTCACAAATGTTAGGATCACTTGGTGAGCTACCAAACATATCTCCAGATTGTTGTATTCTAGATCTTAAGTGTGTCTCTGTACTTGAGTAGAGGTGTCCTCAGAGGTCTGAGGCGGGAGGAAGGTCCCTGCCGTTGGAGATGAGGTGGCTGTGAGCCGTGTCTTGCGGGCATCGTGGCATGTGCTGTTATTCCCAGCACACAGGCCACAGGGCAGACAGGTTTATGTGAATCTGAGGCTACTCTAATATACCTACTGAGTTCTAGGCCAGCCAGGGCTATGTGATGAGAGACTGTCTCAAAAGGGGGAGCAAGGAGGTGCTGTTCAATTACCAGCCAGACCTTGAACTCACTACAAGTTTATGTAGTTTAGACTGGCCTTGAATTTATTGTCATCTTGCCTCAGCTTCCTTTGGGCTAGGTTGGCAGGTGTGTGTCACCAGTCACAGCTTATCACTCCTTTAAATATATTTATTTATTCATTTTATGTGTGTTTGTGTGAACTTATGTGCAGCAGATATGTGCAGGGCCCCATGGAAGCCATTCCCTGTCCTCTGACTCCCCTCTCCCTCCCTGCTCCCCTGAAGTCAGCTGGGTCTGGACTTACATCTGTGCCCATCTTTCCTACCTGGCTGCATCTGTGTGTGGTGCAGTTTGCACCAAGCCTGTGCCTTGGTCTGTCTTCTGTCTGGGCAGGAGCTGGGCAGGACAAGGGAATCCTTCACTCACATGTGGATGGATACATGGAAGCAGGCTGGGAATGAACTCCATGGCAGAGTGTTCACCTAGTGCACCCACCGCACTGTTCCCATCCACAGGGGCGTAGAAATGATGTGGTGGTGCCTCTCGTCAGTCAGGATGTAGAGAAGGGTCCTGAGCTGAAGGGGATCCGTGTCTAAAGAGTGAGTTCCAGCCAGGCCATGGTGTCACACGCCTTTAACCCCAGCATTTGGAAGGTAGAGGCAGGCAAATCTCTTGATTTGCCTACAGAATGAGTTCCAGCACAGCCAGCGATGCACCGAAACCCTGTTTCGGAAAACAAAGCCAAACCAAAAAAAAAAGGGGGGGGTTCCATTCTAGCCTAGATTACACAAGACCCAATAAATAAAGTATTAAAGAGAAAGCCAGAGAGCTGAGATATAGCTGGATGGGTTCCCTGTAATTGTAGCACTGGGCTGATGGGAGCAAAAGCATCAGAAGCTGAAGCCTTGGTTCTTGAGGCCCTGATTGTAGTGCAAGAGTCTAGAAGTACAAAGTTGTCAGCTTGGAATCCTGGATGGGCAGGGCTGGGCCTCCATGGGCCTCTAGAACTCCCAAAGAACTGTCTGCTGCCTCTCCTCCTTTGATTGGTTCTGTCCCTGACTCCTCAGTTACTGGGGAGGTCCATGAGCACAGGCGTGTTTGTCAGTGTGTCTGCCAGTCTCTTCATAGCCTCCAGCAATGCAGGGCACACACAGGTGTGCAGAATGCGGGGCAGAGCACACACAGGTGTGTAGAATGCGGAGCAGGGCACACACAGGTGTGCAGAATGCGGGGCAGAGCCAGCCAGCACGTTTTGTTTGGTCCTGCCAGTTGTTCTGTGGATGGTGAGTCCTTGGGACAGTCAGGGAAGTGTTCAGATGCTGTGGGGTCACTCTCCCTGTCTGTGTCCTATCCTGACCACATGGCGGCAGGTAGGAAGTCGGGTGCACTGGGTCCAGGTAGGCCTGACTGCCATGTGCTGTCCCCACAGAGACAGCATGGACAGTGTGAAGCAAAGTGCAGCCCTGTGCCTGCTTCGACTCTACAAGGCCTCACCTGACCTGGTGCCCATGGGCGAGTGGACAGCACGTGTGGTGCACTTGCTCAACGATCAGCACATGGTGAGGTGCCAGGCTGCCCCAAGTGCCTGAAGCCTCTATCCTGACCTCTTCCCTGATGCTGGGAATCCCATGACATTCCAACCCAGATCCTGTATCCCTAGTGCCTATAACCTGCCCAATTTTCTAGAAACCTTCCTACCTCCCTGACATCTCCTTTGTTGCCAGGGACTGTCCCCAACTCTGACCCAACCCCTTAAAAAAATCCCGACTATTTCTGAGCCTAGATCTAAGACCCATTACTTGCCTCTATGAAAGACCTTACTCTGGTGCCACCCAAGATTCCCAATACCCCGACTGTGCTCCTTACTCCTGACTTACCCTGATGCCAGGGCCTTCCCAGTGACTCCCAGGCACCAGGTCCTTGAATCTGTTCTGTGAGATCTCTTTACCCTTCACCTGAAACACAATCACCCTTGTATACTTCTTGCCCCGACCTAAATGTCCTTGTGTTTGCCCATCTCCATCCTGGCCCTAAGCCTGGGCCCTCATGCCTGAGCTCTCTGCAGGGAGTGGTCACAGCCGCTGTGAGCCTTATTACCTGTCTCTGTAAGAAGAATCCAGATGACTTTAAGACCTGTATCTCCCTGGCTGTGTCTCGCCTAAGCCGAGTGAGTATGCTTTCACACTAACTGTGGGAGGGACTGGCTCCCCTGTGTCTCTGACACCTCTGTCTCGCCTCCCTTCCCTAAAAGGCAAGCCAGCCTGTGCTTACAAGCCAGGCGTCTGCATTGGCTTCATGCAGACTGTAGCTGCAGTCAAGTGCCTTCACTTCTCAGCTTCTGTTCCTCCATGCTTTGGGGGCTGACAGCAGTGCTGTGTGCAGCTTGGCTGCTGTGGCTCAGGTGTTGAGAGCAGGAGCTGGGGTCACCGAGCATCCCAACGCTGTCTGCTCTTCCTCTGTCTTCCCGTTCTTTCTTTGCTTCTTGCCACCTCACTACCCTCAAAGCACTCTGGGCCTTCTGAGTACCTGGCTTTCTGTGTCTGAATCAGACCTGCTGGGAAGGGAGAACATGACAGGGATGGTATCTCAGTGACCGGCTGCCAGGAAGGCTGTGCGTCATGGAGGGAACTCAGCATCGTGGGTTTCTAAGGGGGGTCCTAGCCCGGTCTGGAAGCCAGGAGAGCTTCTCAGGTGGCAACCAAATGGAGACTCAGAAAAATCAAAATATTGTCTGGGAGTTCAGAAGGATCTCAGATCCTTGGGCAAAAGGAGCACCTGTGCCACCATTCATGTTGTTCCAGCCCTCATTTCCCACACAGGGGACAGAAATGAGGAGACATGGTCAAACTGCTGCGCAGAGTGCTGTGGGGAAGACTTCCTAAAGGAAGTCTTTGTTTCTTTGTTTTGTCCCATTTACCCCAGACACGGTTTCTCTCTGTAGCTCTGGCTGTCCTAAAACTTACTCTGTAGACCAGGCTGGCCTCAGACTCACAGAGATCTGTGTGCCTCTGCCACCCAGGTGCGGGTGCTGGGATTAAAGTGCTGTGCGCCACCACTGCCCGGCTACTTGGAGAAGAATTTTCAAGGCGGGATAGGAAGTCACCCTGAGGAGGGACAGTCATACAATCTTTTGATCTTTCACTGTGTCCCTTTCTAACCTGTGTTGGACCAGGGGCTTAGAAAGGATCAGACCCAGCTCCAGACTCTTCAGTAGTTTCTCACGGTGCTCAAGATGCAGGAACCAGGGTATTAAGGGCTGATGGAGGAGGTAGAGCCCAGGAATAATTCAGGAAAGGCTCTCGCCTGCCCTTGGGACTGTCACAC